>JABTTQ020000225.1:0-122310 GCA_016081115.2 Rehmannia glutinosa | reverse complement strand
GCCATTACGTATTGCTATAACCTTTAAGAGAAAAATTTTCATTCTTTGGATATCAAATATCTAAAAAATCCTTTAACGGCACTCATATGAGACTTTGGGATTGCTTTGAACGGCACATAGGGGCATACTGGCATTTAAGAATGTCCTGGCCTACTAACTTCTGCTAAATAAAGTAAAAACTACCAATCATATCTCGATACTTTGATTCATCCACGGACTTGCCTTTTTTCATCTTTGTCAATTTTGACATTAGTTGCCATAGGAGTAGACCACGATTCTTCCTTCTTCAATGCCGGACTTTTTCAAAAGTTATTTTGTATATTTTGATTGCGAAATGTATATACCTTCGCATTATTTAATTTGAAGCCCAAGAAAGAAGTTGAGCTCCCCATCATACTCATCTCGAATTCTCTCTTGCATTAACTTAGAAAATTTCTTGCACAAAGAATCATTAGTAGCACCAAAGATAATATCATCAACATAAATTTGCACAAGTAAATATTGCCCTTTTCAAACACAAAGAGAGTTGTATCAACTTTACCTCTTGTAAACCATTTTGCAAAAGAAAAGAGCTAAGTCTATCATACCATGCACGGGTGCTTGCTTTAAAACCATACAAGGCCTTTTAAGTTTATAAACATCATTAGGCCTAGAAAATTTTCAAACCCCGGAGGTTGTTTTACATAGACTTCTTCTTGAATAAAACCATTTAAGAAAGCAGATTTAACATCCATTTGGTAAAGTTTGAAATTTTTATAGCAAGAATAGGCAATTAAAATTCGAATAGCTTCTAGACGTGCTACGGGTGTAAAAGTTTCATCATAATCAATACCTTCTTCTTGACAATACCCTTGAGCTACTAACCTTACCTTATTTCGAACAATGTTGCCTTGATCATCAAGTTTGTTTCGGAATACCCATTTCGTACCAATGATAGTTTGAGATGGAGGACAAGGTATCAATTCCCATACATCATTTCTTTCAAATTGGTTCAACTCTTGCATCTCCAAAACCCAATCCTCATCCTCAATAGCCTCTTTAGCATTTTTAGGCTCTTTTTGAGAAATAAGAGCTTTCTCGGCAAATTTTCTTCGGATCATCACTTTGTCAAGGGGATCACCAATAATAAGATCTTTTGGGTGATCTCCTTAAATTTCAATGCAACGGAAGATCCGAAGTATCACCTCTATCTTCGAGGAGCATTTGAAGTAGACGGTTGATCATTTGATGTAGAAGGTTGATTATTTTGAGCATCAATTTGAACAATAGGTTCAATAATATCCTCTTCATCACTATCATCATTGGGTATCTTTTCAACACGAGGCTTCATTGAATTTTACATCGGATGGATTCTTCAACAACCATACTAGTCTTATTTTAAACCCGATATGCTTTGCTCTTTGTTGAATACCCCATAAATATTCCTTCATCGGCCTTAGGATCAAATTTGTCCAATTGATCCTTAGTATTCAAAATAAAACATTTGCATCCAAATATTTTGAAATAACTAATATTTGGAGTTCTTCCTTTCCAAAGCTCATATGGAGTTTTATTCATTTTAGGACGAATATAAACTCGATTAATGACACAGACAAGTGGTACTTTGGCTTCGGCCCAAAATATTTTGGAAGTGAAAATTCATTTAGCATGGACCGACTCATCTCTTGTAATGTCCGATTTTTTCCTTTCAGCTACTCCATTTTGTTGAGGTGTCCTTGAACCGAAAAATTATGTGCATATCCTTGGTTTCACAAGACTCTAAATTCACCATCAAATTCTCCACCTCGATCACTTGAATAGACTTAATAGTATCTTCCTTTTCATTCTCAATAAGTCTACACAACTTAACAAACTCATTAACGTAACGCTTTTATTGGTAAGAAAAAGCGCCCAAGTATATCTAGAAAAATCATCGACAATAACGAAAGTGTAATATTTTCCACTTAGACTAGCCGTACCAATATCCCCATACAAATCAAGGTGAAGCAATTGTAGGAGTTTGGTTGTGGAAGTTTCATTTTTGGGCTTAAAACTAATTTTAACTAATTTGTTCTTTTGACAAGTGTTACATAAGCCAAGATTTTCAAAATTCAATTTGGGTAGTCCTTTCACATATTGGTTTTTGTAAATATTTTTCAAATTCTTGTATCCAACATGTCCAAGTCGCCTATGCCATAAACTAGTTAAATCATTATTGGTGACTAAACAAGAAACATTTTGACTAACCAAATCACTTGTACAAATTTTGTAAAGATTGCCTTTTCTATTTGCTTCACAAATAATTTTACCATTTTTAAGTATAAGGCATTTTTCTTTATTGAAAGAAACATCATAATTTGAATCACAAAGTTGGCTAACACTTATCAAATTAAACTTAAGCCCTTCTACTAAAAGAAAATTACTAAGAGAGAAAGAAAAAGTTACCAATTTCTCCATTTCCAAAATTCTTCCTTTGCCATTGCCGAACATGACCATACCCTCTTCTTGAGCTTGATGTTGGTAAAATATTCTCTCCTCCTTGGTCATATGGCGTGAACATCCGTTGTCCACGAGCCATTTTGAATCTTCCATTGTTGTTATAACCCCTATTACCTACAAAAGAATTTATTTTAGGTACCCTATAATTTTGGGGTCCATGGGGGTTAGTCTTGAGACCTTTGGGTCTCCAAACATGACTAGAGCTATTTCTCAATTTGCAATTATTAGCATAATGTCCAACTTTGCCACAATAAAAACAAGTAGGAGTATAAGAGCTACTAGCATGTACGAAAGTCGGACCTTGGTTATTTTTCTTAAAGACATTTTGAAATGGTTTATAACCAAGTCCTAATTTGGAATGCTCACCTCTTTGTGCATCTAAAATTTTTGTAACTTTATCCGTGCTTATGTTAAAATGATGCACATCCTTTTTCAAACATTCAAGATCTTTGGTGAGCGATTCTTTTTCGGTTTCAAGAGTATGAACTTGAGTAAGAGTAATAGCATGAGCTTTATCAAGAGATTCATAAGAATAAATAATTTATCCTTTTCAATTTTAAGCTCTTTATGCTCCTTTTTCAAAGTCTTGTATTTAACAATCAAATTTTGAAATTCAATTTGCAATTCATCAAAATCACATTGCAATTCATCAACTAAGGAGGAGGTAGAAGAGTTAGAGCTTACCTCATTATTTTCATCGTCTACGGCCATAAGACCATGTTCGGTTTCTCCTTCCTCGTCGGTTGTTTCAAGTAATTCATCCCAAGTTTTGACCTCGCATTTAGAGCCTTCTTTTTCGAAAAAGGCTTTTTTTTTCTTTGTTCCTCCTCATCGAGTTTTGGGCAATCGGCAATAAAGTGCCCGGTTTTACCGCATTTAAAGCAAGCATTATCTCTCGGTTTTCTTGCCTTATTTTTATTCACAAATTTTGCAAATTTTTCGGACAAGTGCGGCCGTCTCTCATCATCGTCATCATCATCATTATCATAGTATGCATTATTAGAAGAAGAAGCAAGACCTTTAGGAATATGTTGCATACCCGATTGATTGATTTTTGGTTTGGAATTTTTCCTCTCCTTGAGATAGACTTCATAGATGAGGAGGTTCCCGATGAGCTCGTCAAACTTGAGTGTCTCAAGATTTTGTGCCTCCGTGATTGTCGTCACCTTTTCGGACCATGAGCCGGGAAGAGCATTCAATACCTTAGTCACCTTGTCTTCTTCGGAGATGACTTTACCGAGGGCCACAAGAGGATTGACAAATGTTGTCAAGCCTTTCCACCATCTTAGAGATGCTTTCACCATCATGCATGTTAAAGTTTTCAAAGTCTTTAACAAGCATGGTCTTTCTTGCTTGCTTGACCTTCTTTGTCCCTTCATATATAGTCTCTAATTTTTCCAAAACCTCATGTGCCGACCTTATGCCTCTTATGCGATTGTACTCGGTGGCGGTAAGAGAACAATGCAAAATATTTAAGGCCTTACCATTTAGAGAGAGAAGGCCTTCTTGTCGTCTTCACCGAACTCCTTGAAAGGTTTAGGAGCCGAGGTGCCATCCTCCAATTTCTTGGTTGGTTGAGCAACTCCTTCAATGACCATATTCCAAATGTCGAACCCTCACCCTTGTAGAAAGTATTCCATACGGTCTTTCCAAAATGCGTAGTTGTTGGCGTCGAATAGTGGTGGCTTGTTGGTGGAGGCGCGGAAGATGGTGAGATAAGCGTCATTCGTAGCCATGGATCTTTCCTCTTTACTGAACAGCTAGCCAAAGAGTTTGGCTTTGATACCACTTGTTAGTCCAAGTGGCTACGATAATCTAGAGGGGGTGAATAGATTATCTCGGTTTTTCAGATTTTGCCCTCTTTTTCGAATAATCAAGCAAAGACAAGAATGTAAATGCGGAAATTAAACAACACTCGACGATTTAAAGAGGTTCAACCCACCTAGGGCCTAATCCTCTACCACGCCAAGATATCCTGGGATGGATTTCAAAAAGAAAAAAGATTTTATTAATTACCAAAATTAATACAACAACACCTTGAGGATTACCACAACCCTCTTACAACACCTTCAAGGAGATTACCACAATCTTCCTTCACCACCTTTGAAGAGTACCACGCTCTTCAAACACCTATCACCTAGATCACCCAAGTGTATTCTTACCACAAGAATACTCACAAGGATGTCTTGTGTTGAATGATGACCAAAAACAAGATTACAACTAAATAATGAATGATACAATATGAGTACAAGTGTAATCAAGAATTGAAAGTCTAGACCTCAAATGTGTGCAAGTGAAAGTGCTTAAGTGCTAATACAACAAGATATATGAAAGGTTTGCTTGTTTGCTCTTTGCTTGTGTGATGTGTTATCTTGTTGCTTGAATGAAGCCTCTATTTATAGGAGAGGTCTTGGCTTTGATTTCCAGGACATAGGCTCCTCCTTGGGGAGTGATTTCTTTGCAAAAGAAACCATTTAAAATCATCAATATAGTCATAGAAATCAATCCCACAAAATAGGGAAAAGTTGTCCGAAAATGCAATGGATAGTTTGGCGATAAAACAGGGGGTTCGGCCGTCGCACAGAGATAAGATTGAAATTGAATTTCTGCGATTTTTACACGGGGGACCCATCGGAGGGGGTTCGACCGCCGCCCTTGATCTTGACCGATTGGGGTTGATCAAAAACGAAACAGAGAAGACAAGAGGGGTTTCGAGAGGGCTCCCGGGTCACGGCCGCCGGTGACCACCCTTTACCGACCCGCCCTCCTTGATTTCTTCTACGTCCCATTTTCTATTTCAAAACTCAACTCAGTGCGGGTTGCCCTATAGAGCGGCCAGGTCGAGCCTCTGAAACAAATGTGTTGTCCAATTTTATATCGAAAATAAACTCCAAGAAATACTCCGAAAAATAGTGAAAACATTTTAAATCGATCGGAAGTATTTAGACAACATTTAGGGACATTGTTTTGGTTTAAAAACTCATTTGAACAAAATCATCAAAATCATGATAAAAACATTTATCTAACAGTCCAACCATCGAATGCCACGTGTCGGCAATCATAGCACCCAATTAATGCGCTCGCGGCGCCCATTTTCAACATTTAATGCCATTGACAAAATTGCGAATCGAAGACTTTTAAGGTTTCTCCTTCATTTAAGATTCATGATTAGTATTTAAAGTTTAAATCTGACTCAGAATAAATTTCCTTCTCGGAATTAAACTTGGGGGCTATTGATGACACCCTTAGTCGACCCAAGGAAGAACAAAGACATCAGCCGAGCTCAACAAAATAAAGCCACGTGCCCATTCACCAATAACAATGCCCGGTAGGATCGCTCCTGTCCACGTAAGCGACCGAGCCAAATGACAAAAGCTCCTGAGTTGTTGATGTGGCACAAACCGAGCTCAACCCAGCGGAATAAAGTCAGGCAGGGACTCAAGAGAGCACCTTACCGAGTAGGGTGCATGTAACGAGCGACCCCCGGTGACGCTCGGTCAAACGGTTAAGAAAACATGCCCACAATAAAATAAGTTCCTCAAAAGCAACAATATTCCCTCAAGGTCAACAAGATTTTCCCAACACATGGCTACTTCCCACGCGCACCGTAAATAGCACCATTATTTTATGGGAAAGTTGCAAATAGTAAGCTAGATACACCCTATAAGATATCCTAAGGGTAATTGAGAAAGGACAAGTGTCCCATTACTCCTAATAATTATTACCCCATGATTGGGTATAAAAGGGGACAAGATGGATTATAATGGGGGACAAGAAAAACAACGAGAAAGAGAAGAGAGAAAACAGATAACAAAAGATAGAAAATAGGAGAGTATCAAAAGAGAGCGAAAAGAAAGACAAAATCAAGTTGTAAAAATCGAAAGCCGACTGCATACGATCCGCTCGATTAATTCAATAAAAAGGCCAATTAGCCCTTGTTTGGTTGTCTTTTATTTCAATTACTCCCCACGATATCAAAACTCCCTATTTTCCTTTGTTGACCAAAAAGCACGCCAACATTTTACATCTATATGTTGTATTCCGTCTTCCTCTCCCCGGCTCGTGTTGCGCGACATGCCATTGATTCCCCTCAATTTTTGATGGCTTCCTCCAAAGCGATCGCCTTCTCCTACACTCGCACAAGGACGCCATTCAAGAGGTTTCAGCGTCCCCCTCTTTGCTACAAAAATCGTCTCCTCTTTGCCTTATGGAGGTGGCGGTCCCCTCAGCTTGATTGGAGAAGTTTGTTACTCCAACAACTACGGGGGGTCCCTTCCTCAATTTCTCCTATGGTGCCATTGGCATATGTGGTTGCAATTTTCCCAACAACATGTCCATCCTCAATGTCCCATATGAAGGCAGTGGTCCCTCCTCCCATGATAGTTCAAGCCAAACTTTTGGATTCTTTAGATAAAACTTTCACACCTACTTTGTCCAATATTATTTTACGTAAACCCACTTATATCCCTAAACCTGTTAAAAAGGGTGATTATTACTTTCGTGGACCATTGATGAAAATGTTTATCAACAACGTCTTTTGGAATTTGCTTATTCTTTGATTGGTCGTATTCTTCTTGGTAAGGGTAATAAGCCATGGCCTATCATGCCGCTTTATAAACGACTTTCTGCACTATAGAGTATTCATAATGATTGGAAATTAATTCATCTGGGTAAGGGTTATTTTTGTGTCCAATTTTCAAATGCCCAGGATCGTTCCCAGGCTCAAGCTCGTGTGTCTTGGGCTATTAACCCGGGTTCAATTCGTTTGTCTCCTTGGGTTCCTGATTTCAATTTTTACAGAGTTAATACTTCAATAGCTAGTGTATGAGTTCGAATTTTTGAGCTAAGTCTGGAATATTGGGATCCTATCATTATTATGGGGATCACCATTGCTATTGGCAACCCGGTTCAAATTAATCATAGGTCTTTAAATGGTTCCCTTGGCTATTTTGTTCGTGTGTTGGTTGATGTGGATCTTGCCAAGCCTTTACAGGATCATATTATGGTTGAACATGTGAGGCAATGTTCTTTTGTGTCGGTTAGTTATGAGAAATTTCCTGAGTTTTGTTCTACTTGTTGTATCACGACACTCGATTGCTTCTAGCGAGTGCTTCTACGAAAGCTACGACACCGTTGTCCCCATTCTCAACGGGGACGTTCCAGAGTTCGTAAGATTTATCATCCTATTCATACTTCCAATGACAAGGGCAAGACCGTGCTAACTCAGTGGATACTACAGTCTCAACTATGCGTGGTAAGACAGTGGACGCTATCATTACAGACCATAATTCTGATCTTGCGATTGTGGTTCATTCTCCTACGAAGGTTGTTATTTCTTCTCCTGTTTCTTTTGGTAAGTTCAATGGTGTTACTGTGGGGAATTCTTTTACTGCTTTAGAGGATGTGACTGATTTGGATATGGCTATGGACAAAAAGGATGACAAAGATAAGGCCGTAGCGTTGGATACGCACATGCCTGCTAGCTCCGCTATGGCTTCGCCTTTGAATCATGCAATTCAACGGGAATATTCATTGGCTACTTTGGATGCACATTCAGAATTGGATAACACCGCATTAAATACTGCATCTAGGGTATCCCACTCTTCACGAGGGACACCTTGCCCACTTTTTCTGATATAAGAGGTGGCCACGGACAGTTCAATACAAGTTGGCGAAGCCCATTCGTCCTCTTTGTCAGGCTATTCGGGATAAGTCGTTGGAGGCTTCTAAGCAGCAACTTCTTTGTGATGTTCACCAAGGCTCGATTCCTCGATTCATAATCTCACTCTTTTGGACGATACTCAATGATAGCTTCAAATTCTTAAACGTGGCCGCTACTAAAAGGTGGGAGGATTATGCTGATGAAGTGGATTCATCTGATAATGAGGATTTTATAGTAATTGTTTAGCGCTTTTATTTATGCATTCTTAGGTGGATGTCTTTCAAGGGTACCTTTTTCTGCCAAGGGTTGATTTTACCTTGGTAAGTTTTAACGAGAACCATCTTAAGCTATTTGATCGACGCCATGATCGTAACTTTTTCCTTTCTTTTATATATTTTTACGCTTATTTAAAAAAAAATAAAAAAAAAATCGATATGTGGCAGTGGTAGTGACATTGTCCTTACAAGTTCAACAACTAATATTGTATTTTATTAAGTTTCTTATAATAATCTTTTCTATTATGTATTTATGTTCATTAAAGTTTGTTTTGTAATGTTATTATTATATAATTCATTGTTATTTGACTTTTCAGTTAAATAATCTATTGAATTTAGTTAATTAAAATAACTAAAATATCAAAAAAAAATATTTAATATATAATATGACGCATGGTGGACCACTAGTTATGTAATAAAACTACAATATATAATATTCGGTTTAAAAAAAAAAAAAAACCAAACAAGTGGGACCACTTAAGGCTGAAAAAGAAGACTTTTTTTATTGGCCATGGTTTACACTCCTCAATTTGTGGCCGACTTTTTATTTCTCTTAACGTCTACTTTTTTCATTTGAATTTCAAAAATTGAAGTCATGAGACTAAAGATTATACCCGGTAAGAAAAAGGGAAAAACACCCGATCGGTGAAAAAAAAAAAAAAAAGAAAGAAAAATCGCTATTCTTTTTTCTTGGTTTCAATTGTTTTTTTCTCCCTTTTTTTAACTGATGCCCGAGTTCTTACATCCAGTAAAGTGAATTTTCTAAATGGAACTACTTGTAGCTGTGTAGCACGATTCTTGGAAAATAATACACATCAGTGGTTTGAATTATTGGAAGCTGTAGTTTGTGTAAAAATGAAAATTTCATGCATGTTCTATATAATTTCTTCTGATTATCAAACTATGTTAGTTCTTACATCAATTTTAACGGGTTTTTGGATTGGAAAAAAATTGCATTATGTACTTGTAGATAGCACCACACCAGGGTTGGAGTTATTGGAAACTCTGGCTTTTGATAAATGTCTTGTATTGGAGGGGAATTCCAAGCATGCTCTTGGTGAATCCATTTCATTTGGAAGGTTTATGATAGAATCCTTGTCATGGGATTAATGGTCTGTTATGAAAATTTGCTCAAGTTCGAAAAATAGAGAGAAAACATAAGGATTAATTTCGAGGCATGCGAAAATTATCATTATCCTTACAAATTTATTTGCCTAATCCCGTTAACCCCACCCGAATCTTTGAAAATACCTTTTGGTGAAAGCAGTAGTTGGGGAGTGGTTAATTAATAACTCCCCTCTAAATTCAACTATGAATTTCTCAACTTACGTCATGTAAAACTGTAAATTATGTTTAATTTCCATCAAAAACTAAATAATTTTTTTAGAAAAGATGTGATTTGGCCAATTTCTTTTCTACCTAATCTACATTGTTAATGCTGAATGGCCATGCACACAGATTCAATGGCAGAAAATATTTAAAAGCTACTAAGTCAAAAGACAGGAAGATAAGCTCAATATAAAGAATGAGTCAACAACATTCAGCTCCAACAATTACTGAATCACAAAGAATGTATAGTTTTTCCTGTTGTCTTCCCCTCTAAACATGTAAAATGTGAACAAAGAAAAGACACAGAAATGACGATGATGATGATGATAAAATCATGGAAACTGGAAAGAACCTCCAATCTCCGTACTGCCTGCCGGCGGAGAAATCGCCACCCAAAGAAGGGAAATAGTGATCGCAATAAGACCCGACCAGACAAACACGATCGTAGGCGTTCTTCCTCGTCGTCCCATCAACCCTTTAGCAAAAGGGTACAAGTGAGCCAACACCCAAAAGCTAAAAAACACGCCTCCAAGAAGACGGCTCCACTGTGGTATGGCACTGTATATCGTCCGGCTAACACCCACTGCTATGGCAATTAAATTGGTTATCATGATAGTAATAGGCGGAATCATCAAAGAACTCCACCTTAGGATATATAAATCGGCAAATTCATCGTCATTTTCATCGCCAGCCGATTTTGACGTCAAAAACGAGATTTCAATCCCGGCAATCACCTTCAGCAGCCCTTGTAGCACGGCCGCAAGATGAGCGCTCGTCCCTCCAATCAACCAGAATTGCTCGTTTAGCCACCACTCTTCTAAGTTAATTCCAGACCACTTAATTTCCAGCACGGCCAAAGCACACAGTGTTAAAGTGATGCCCAAAAGGTACGTGAGGAACGTGACATCTAGAGATTGGACGATAAATTGACCGGAGAAGAGCGATAATGCAGGCAAGAAGCAGTAAACAATTAAGAACAAGGAGGTAAATGGATAGATACCGACATTGAGGTAAGCTATTCTTTGTAGAATTTTCATCTTGAACTAGCCAGCAAAGCATTATTACGTGAAAAGAAGATCTCGGCCGAACCAGTGGCCCATCGGAGGACTTGGTGCAGCCTGTCCGTCAGATTAATCGGGCAGTACCACGGAAAGCATCCCCTCTTAGTGACACAATATATAGATTTCCAACCCGATTATGCATCCGATAACCCGTCACCACGTCTTCGGTCACGGACCCGTATATCCACCCGACCCGATTGCCCCACTCAGTTTTGTCTTCGTACCAGCATGAGATGACGCTAATTGCCTCGGCAACAGTTGACGATCTAGGAGTTCCCTAGGAATTGTAAGAGCGCCAGGTGGCCGTCCATTTTTAACGGCAGGGTGATCCGCAAGTGGTCGGCCCTGGAATTCTGCCACGGGTATGGAATCGATAAGTAAACTTGAGTTACCAAATCTTTTAGAGATAAGAGAAGGGTTCATTTCATCATCATCAGAATCTCCCATCCGAAGAGCTCTGTGGTCCTCAGGAGCAGAAAACCGACGCACTTTTCTTACGGCGAGCAAAACAACAGCTGCAACAGCCGGAGTGGTCTTTCGAGCGGGCGGGTCGAACCCATAAAGTGCGGTCCGCGAAAGAGGCAACCAGTGCCGACATAAACCGGACCCTGAAGCCCGTCTAGAGCACGCATGTTCACGCTAAAGAAAACGGTATTGTGATTCGCATAGCGATCGGACGGATCTATTCCCTCGAACCTTTGAGGAAATTGGACGTAACAAATACGGTCTCCACCACGGTCCATCATGAAACACATGCCTTCTCTTATTGCCTGCGAGTTGTAGATGTAGTGATCACAGTCGAGATTTAGAATGAAGGGGCCGTTGGACATGATGGCCGAGGCTCGAACCAAAGCATTCATGGCACCAGCCTTCTTGTTGTGATCGTAACCTGGTCTCTTTTCACGAAAACATAGACAAGCATGGGAAGCCGAATGTCAACTTCGGTAAAGTCAAGGGGCTGCTGTCAGCAGTTCCATATAGAGTTTCATCACTTGGAGGTTTCAACATTACCTACAGTTCACATAGAACAAGATCTTGTTAATTCAACCTCATCAATTACAAAGCAGTACCAAGTACTAGGTTAACAGTTGCTATTTTAAAGCAAGCAACAAAAGTCAGAATCTAAGTTTTCAAACTGGCAAGAGTACTAACTGCTTTCAAGGTAGATCCTCTACCAGAATGTTTTAAAAACCCTTCCGAATATGATTATTCTAATCAGCACAAACAAAAATGCATAGAGTAATTTGTGCTTCAAAGTGAAACCAGAGTTCACACTCGGCATGCCACAGTGGTTTATGGTGGACATGCTTATATTTCTACAGGAATTGAAAGAACTGAGATTAGTTAACCAAAAAGAAACATTCAGGAGCATGAGAAAATATAAATGAAAGCAAAACACTTGTCATGTTAAGACAATGAAAATGTGCTGAACAAGAAGAACAAAATCCCAGGCAGCATGAATAAATTGGAGGGGAGAAGTGAAAATTCCATCAATCCAGTTGCATTACAAAGGCATGAACGCCCAAGTTTATGTAAAAAATGAAATGAGGGGCTTCAGGAAGAAAAAGAATGTGAGATTAGATGAAAATCAAGATTTTCACATCAAGAATGATACATTTATAAAACCTAGGATAAGTATTTTTTAGAAATAAATACCTGTATGATTCCAGCATGGTCACCCTTGGAGTGTTCGGAAGCAGAAGCCGTCCATGTGCCCGGCCAGTGGGTACCATCCGCCATCCACGTTGCCCGAGACACCTTTAAAGCTTCCAGTGTTTCATCCTCGGCATTCTGTCTCCGAAGCTTCAAAGCCTTGATTTCTTCTCGAGCATTATACGCATCAGAACGACGCCGAATCGAATCAGGAAGACCGTTGATTCGAACCTTGAATTCATCATACTCACGCTTAACCCTTCTGCGGTCCTTCACAAAATCTTGACGCACCTTATTCTTAAACGGATCTTTTTTCAGGCTAAAGTAGGATTCGGGGTTTCTCGGTTCAATATCATGCTTACGACAGAATGGGACCCACAGGTTAGCAAAACTCGCTGCTTCAGCCATGGCCTCGAATGTAAGAAGGGCCCTCCATCATCAGAAACATAGCATGAAAGCTTTTCGACAGGGTAATCAGCAGCAAGAATAGATAGAATAGTATTTGCAGTAACAAGCGGAGGTTCTTTTTCTGGATCAGCAGTAGAGACAAATATATCTATTCCTGGGAGATCAGATTTTCCGGTTGGATTGGCGGGCTTGGTGTTTCAAACTTTTCTTTCAACACGTTAAGATCAGTTGCACGATTAACAGGGCAAAGTTTTGGAAGCTGGTCAAGTAGCCAAGAGAAGGCAAACCAAAGTTCGCAAATGATTGACATCATCCAAAGCCATCTAGCATCGTCGTTTGGGTTACTTACCCTCCATGACAGAAAAAGTCCGAGAATAGCCATACGGACAAAAATTAAGAGTCTGCGGGATATAGAAATACAAGAGATGAAAACAGGTTAGGGTTCAGATACTTACTAGTAATTTTAAGGTAAAAGCAGCTTTAGAGGATTGCATAACAGATAAGTTAATGGGAGAAATTGATAAAGTTCATTGATGTATTGATTATAAATATGCAACAAAAAAAGGAGATGGTTATAATCCCCGATATGAATTGAAGACAATAAGCAATAGAAATGTATAAGAAGCTGGCAAAAAGAAAAAGGAAAAAGAAAATCACTACAAGACTTATACTAATATTGTTAGGTAAAGAAGCTTCAGAGGAGGCATACACTATAACACGAATTGGTAACAGAATAGCCCGGGAGCATCAGTAAACAATCTCATGCATTAAATAAATTACAAGGCACATATATTTGAATCATGAAATGCAGTACCATGTAACATTGAAATTCAAGAGCTGTGTTCCGCAAAGTTGGACGATTCAATTTATTTTTCTAGGCATTACTATCTGCCAGAATCCAACATCTTCCCCAAAAAATTATATTCCTTAATAACCACTATTCAATTTTAATCATTCTCTTAAACTCAGATATCATGTCCCAATCAAAATGTAAATTCTGTGATGGCACTCAAACAAAATAAGAAAACACAATAAAAACAGAAAACAAAAGAGTGAAGCAAGACAATTTACCTATATGGGCTCAGTATAGCAGCTCGTATCTTCAATTTACGTGTTAGTGGCCTCCATGGTTTCCCGAGAAGTTCAGGAGGCTCACCCGATTCATCATTTTTATCATCCGTAAATCCTCCGTCCTTTGGCCATATCGCATTACCATATCCATATGTCCCTTTGGTCTCAAACAACCATCGGTTGTGATCAAAATCCACACCCGTTTGACTTCTCATCAACCGGAATGGCTTAGTATTACGGCCGACCTATTGGCTGATTTCATCAACGACAACCTCCTCTCCATCTTCGACATCCCAACTGTTGATGGCAAAGATAACGGCTGGCCAGGCTCAACCGAGTTTGCAGACAAATCTGTATTCTTGTATGGCTCTTTACAACCGGGACAAATCCCATCACCGGTCCTCACAGAATCAATAAAACAATCGCGGCATATTTTGAAATCACATTCGCAAGGGAGAATATCTTCGCCCCTCTCGTCGCTCATCACTTTTCCATCACAACCTTGTATAGCACACGAAGAACCTTTTGCACCAGCCATTTGGGGATGGTTAGTCTCGGATTCAATCACCTTATCCATCAAGTGGGCACGAGTAACACTATTAAAACCACCAGTAAATAAAGAACTCGATACATATTGCTCTTGACCCTCTGTGAAATCGGAGCAGGTTCGATCCTCATTGACATTGAAGGATCCATGGGTTGATTATCAGGTGTTGGTGGTATATGCACCGTATATTCGAAAATTCGACACTGTTTATGTCACTATCAATACTATCCCTTGATAAGTTGACATATCGACCAGATGAGGTCCTCCTTTGAAAGGTCACAGCTGGAGGACCTGATGCTCTTCAAGTTGTGAATCGGAAGGTCTGAAGGATCTTCCTGCCATTCTACCACTATTTGCACTGCAAAATTATATATTTATCTCCCAAACCTGAAAAATCATCAGACACAAAAAGAAATAAGAACATAGAGCCTATTAAATAAAGAAATAGAATCATAATAAACTCTTTTTGATGAAAGTTCAAATTAAAGTTCAAAAAGCCCACTATTCCACTATAATACTTTTTTCCTCCTAGAAAACATTCTTTATGGCATTAAGCATCTTCAACTGCAAGGAATATCTTATTCAAGCAAAACCCAGCATCAAGAAAAACTTATTAAGGAGAAAAATAATACATCTTTAGGTTAGATCAGAACACTTTTCTCTTTCTGCAAAGTTACCATCACTTTATCTTTTCCCAGACCAAAATTCAAATTTTTTATTTTTTTCCCCTTTTAGAACACCATAAGAAGAATCAGTTCAAAGCAACTAAAACCGCAGAGGACAAAAGTACCTATAATCTGAAGAAACTGGAAAATCAGCTATGAAGATCTCAATTTTCAACGAAGAACAACCGCTAACAGAGTTCAAAACCCAAAATACTTCTTCTTCATACCAGAAGATATGCCGATCAAACAGACATCCAAAAAAAACTTCTTCAGACCATAAATCTCAATTCAAAACATATGAACAAATCACGTATTCCGCGTGTATGTACACTGAGAGAAAAAGAGATATCCCCTCTGCTATACTACTTTAGTCTCCCAATACTTAAAAAGAAGAGGGCAACTCATATAAAAACAAAGAAACGGCCTACCCAAGACGTGTAAGAAAATTTCAAAACAAATATTATACTAATAAAATAGTATCACCTACGACACATGTACACACACGGTCAGCAAATATTACAAATTACAACTGTAATAACAATGCTACTGTGACCCGGTCTTAAATTGTTTCAACAGCTCTATCTCTTTCTCACTCTAAAAGGGTTTTGAGAGAAGTCTTAACGTTTCAAATAAATAAATAAATAAAACAGACAAAAAAGAAAATTGAAAATAGCAGCCGAACACGCAAAATTGCAGAAGCCGGCAAAATCTATCTACAAGCAACCCCAGAAGGATGCTCTAATCCTTATATTCTAGTAATAAACATACACAACAATTATTTGCAAAGTTAATTTATTCAGTGGGACATGTATAGATTAGCAAACACAGAGTACGGGACAAAAGCATCTTGTACATGTACTAAGTACATCAAGGATAACAGTTTGAAAAAGGAATAGATCTGAGTTAATTTCATGTATATACCTCGAAAATTATAAACAAGGAAAAGGCCTAGTGTTTTCAGTGGAAATGAATTTGTCTCCAAGGATTTGGAGTTGGATTTATTTGGCTAGACTTTCAATCTTTTGCATTTGTTGAGTCTAAAACAATGGGAATGGAATGGTGGCATATACTGCTGACTGGTTTTAGGATTTTTACAGTGCTCAAGCATGAGGGGATGGAAATATTTTTTCCCCTTATTTTTCTTACTATAGTTTTTGTAATAATATATGGAATGAGAAGATAAGAAGACTGGGGTGGGGTTAAGACAGACGATGTAAAAAGATGACAGGGATTTAGGTTGGGGTGGGATGGGACTCTTGCTTACGCGTTGAAGGTTCAAGGGTTTTGATTCCATGTTGACAGTCTTATATCTCCAACCCAACTTCAAATCCTAACTATCACATCAAATAGTAAAAAACTCCCTTGATCCAACCCATTAAACCTTTACACTTCTATACAATTTGGTGTAGTGAATAGTTAATTACACCTAGTGTTTTTTGGTGTAACACTATTCATTTACACCAAATTTGGTGTAATGGGTAATATCTCCTATTTTTATCCAGATTCTTCTACTTTCAAATTTAAATTCCAATTGTATCCTCATTTTAAATATAATTAATTTATATAACTTGGTTTTAATAATTAATTAACATTTGATATAAATAATTATAAATAACAAATAATTATAATTAAATTAAAAGAGATACTAACATTAATTTTAATATTTATTTTTAATATAATTAATTAATGTAATATTAATTAAATATAAGTTTTTAGTTAATTACATTAACAATAGTAAACTATAATTAAATGAAATGGTTGTATAAATAAATAAATTTGGTTACTAGAAAATGAAAAAGAAAGAATAAAATATTCATTTGGTGTAAGATTTGGTGTAATGGGTTGGAGATGGTTTTCAAAAAATTACACCAAAACACCAAATTTGGTGTAGTTTTTACACCAAATTTGGTGCAATGGGTTGGAGATGGTCTTACTATAGTAAAATTGGTACAATGGATCATCAAGATAGTAAACTTTTTTTTTTTGAGAAATATCAAGATAGTAAACTTTATTGTACCATCAAGATAGTAAACTACCATTCATGCCTTCCCATTAGGAGGCCAGTCATTCACTCAACTGCAATTAAATTCAGAATTTTAAAGTAAAAATTGTATGGATAACAATAGAATGAATCTGAATTCGGAGTTAGGCCAAACCTATTTCGTTTGGTATATAGCCAATTTTAAAGTTATAACTTATAGTTCAGGGCGAGTCTTGATTTATTTTTGAACCCACTATGCTCCAAACCTCCACAAATTTTATTTTGTATCATTTTATGTTTCAATATATATGTATGTATATAATACTGCATTTAAAAATTACTTTTTCTAAAATAAACTATTGATATTATTTAAAATATAAATACGTTTATTATTTTAAAGTCATAAAATGGGTTTATTATGAGTTAATGAGCTAGAACACCTCGACCATTCATGAGTTAATGAAGGAATGGAATAAGAGGTGATTGATCTTGTAGCTAAGTTGGGTGACTAACCTTGGCTAAGCTATTGATTGAACTCTCACGGTATGAGAGTGAATGAGCTAGCATTAATCAACCTGTATATTCCGACCATAGGTATCTATAATAAGTCTTTCCTTGTTTGAACTTCGCCCTTTTAAGGTTATGCCATCTTAAGGTATTTCTAAATGGATAGATGTTAAAAGTCCATGAATGACAAAGCACAAATCAAAACACCAAATTGGAAATATATATTTTATTAAATAGCTTTGTATCGACTATTGATATAAATTCTAAATACAACTTAAGAGAATTTTAAGCTGTATGGATTTTCGGACAATTACCCTTAAAAGTAGGGTTGAGATTTAAGAATTAATAGTACTATCTTATTATTTTAACTAGGATGAATAATTTTGAGAAAAAACAATATTTTACAATAATATATTTTTAAAAATTAAATAAATAAGACATTGTACTAATATATCCAAAACATAAAAGGTGATAGGACATGAAAAGTTTGACATTTAATACGTCATTTAGTATATTATGAATATTTATCTAATCTGTGAAAAATTCGAGAAAGCATGAAAATAATTAATAAACGGACTCGTAGACATACACGTAAAATATGAATATAAAATAATAATTCGAGGAAGTAAAAAATGACATAATTTAACATTCTTTTTATATGAATTATATTTATACTTATGCTAGATTATGTAGAAAGTAATTTAAAGTACTTTATATTAATTAAATTTATAATTATAACCTAAATTTAAATAATTATTTAATAATAAATAGTAATGTTTTTGTGTGAATTGTATTTATATTTATACTTTGATGTTGTTTTTTACAAAGAATCACCCAAGTCAACTCGGTTGACCAAAATCCTTTTCCCCGAGAGGAAGTCCTCGAGCTAGTCCTCTTTCCGGGGGATGTCTTCGCCTTCTACTCTCAACTCGCTAACTCTTTCGATTGGAAACTTGTCTGCACACACGCGCAAATGTTAGAGGGCCCGGGGGCTATCCCAGGGAGGCTCATTCGATGCTCAAGTTAGCACGGTGAACGAGAGAGAAATTAAGACAATAAATGAATACTGAATGCATAGGAGAATAATTAATTATGAGTTAATTACTCACAGATAACAGGAAGGATATTTTTACACCTGGGACATGGGCCCCGTGGGCCGTGTAGAAGAATTTGGCATATGAGCCAATTCACGTAGGAAAAAAATGATCGCTTGGGCCAAACCTGGACTCCTTTGGGCCGGTTTAATTATTAAGAGTCCATTAGACAATTAATATTAAATAAACAAATACAAAATGAATTATATTTAAATTATAAAGAGTTAAATACTTTTTACCCTCCAAACTTTGCCTGTTTTTACACTTTGCCTCCTAGACTTCATTTTGGTTCACTATGCCTCCTGGACTATGAATATTTTTGCGCTTTACCATCTATTAACAATTTTGCCCCTATAATGTTGTAAATAACTTTAAATAGTTTCAGAAATCCATCTAAGTTCCAATTTGTTGCATCTGACCCCAGAATTTATAAAATTATCATATAATCTAATCAGTATAAATTTTACTCCAAAATAATTTGTTCTCGGAATAATCACCAAACTGGGTCTTTTGATTTTAAGATTGGATATAGTCCATTACGACCATATCAGGCCCAACATGTTTCCGTAAAATTAATAAATCCCTTAAAATCCATACCTTCTTTGACTGAATCAGCCCTGGGTGAGATGGTTCACAACACCACCAGTCGGAAAATTATTGCCCCCAGATCTTTTGACAAACAGCTCCTCACTATTCAACTTCAACCCTCAGGGAAGATGATCTGCAAGTTATCCAACTCCTTCAGCAACTGTTCAGCACAACCTTGGTTCGTTTCCTACTCCAGGCGTATAAGTAATTCTTAAACGGGATGAATTAATAGTACATTATGAACACATGTTGAAGCAGAAAGCCTCTTTTTTATTAAGAACTTATAGAAATATTTGTTACATTAGTAATCTCCTTTTGGGAGGAGAATACTTGTTTAGCCTCTCATATATGAGGCTTGCACTCGTAAATACATAAAACTTAAAACTAAAACACTCAGCTAATACAAATTTTCACTCAGAATTTATTATAACAAAACTAGGAAAAATGTTCGATGTCCTCAGCTTCCTTCAACTCTAGGCTTTTATAGTTGAATCCGGACTTGAGAGGCGGACTCCAAATCTTGTTGATATTTATGACGTCACTGCATACATCATATCTTGCATTATTGCCTCGCCAAATTGTTTTTTTCTTTTCTATCCGCGTGACTCAAATTTTCTTACGTGATATTTGTCGGGGGAATCTTTTAAAAATTTGGTTTACGTGGTCCCCGAGGATAATGCTTGTGAGTTGGGCCCTTGTCCTTTCCAGCTGTATGGTCTTGTCGGTCGGGTTTGGGTCGAAAACCTTTCCCAAAACTCGGGTTCCTTCTGTTCGGGCATGCTTGGACAGATCCTGGTGATCCAACGACCAACATGTGCCATGTTCTGCAATTTTTGGTAGGTTTCTTTACTAGCCGATATCTTGTTCTCCTGCAGAATTCTTCTCTTTGTCTTGAAAAGTTCCTCTCCGAATCTGTTGTTGATCAAGTCATCGAATTCAAAAGGAAAGATCCATTTGCTGAATTCTGGAAAAACTTGAATGGACATTCGTCGTGTAGAAGCTTCGTCTTCAAAAATTGCTCCTACTAACACTGGTACTTCTTTCGGTGAAGCTGCTTTTATATATTTTAGCATTTCCATCCGGTCTTCTTAGCTTGATGAAATAAAATACTTCATTAAAGCCTTTCTTGCGGGTTCGAGCCGCACCGATAAAATACGATTCTAGAATGTCTCCTCCGCCAAATGTGGATTATTGCCCAAGTCTCGTGAACCGATTCCCCAATCCATTTCGGTAATTTTGAAATTTACGAATCCGGGTGACACAAAGATATATTGAAGCCAGAGCTCCAAAAGTATACCATTCTTGTACTTCATTTGGATGACTTCCTGGTTTTATCCAAACTCTAGGATACTTACCCGAGATATCAACTATTATTTTTTCTGGGTTAATACCTCTTCTTGTAACCAATTTCTCTCATTGTCGTTGATATACCTGCATTGGGGAAATCTTAATATCGTCAGTTTGAACCTTAGATTTTCATGTCTGTGGCCTAAGATTCAACTCTCTCTCTTTAAACCCAGAGGTGCTGGGTTGACTTGAAGACTCGGGTTGCGACACTGGAGCTTCAACATTCGTTACAGTTTGTACACCCCCAGGGGATGCATCACCTGCAACACTTGTGATTATGGTACTTGAATCCATAACATCCGGGTTAGAGCCCCGTTCTCTATTCGCCCTTTTTGCATCGTAGGAGATGCGGCCTGGAGGAGAGGTCCTTGCAGCACTAAGAACAATTGTCCTTGAGCGAACTGCCATGCTCGTATTTGACTAGAAATGGATTTACGTCACTGTTGAAGTCGCCCAAAGAACTTCTCGCATTGAGACATAACGTCCCAAAATCTCGTTCTAGACTCTCTAGGTTTTCCCTAAGATGTCTTACTCGTTTAAGGACCTCGTCAGCAACGCGTCCTTCCATCTCGTGTCAAAAAATCTGCAAGAATATTTTCATGAGATTTTATAATGATAATATCATAATCATAATATTGACATTCAGCTTGCCATCTAAGTAATCTAGCCTTTTCTGGTTTTGATTCAATTTTATTTTTCAGAAAAGCCTTGGCACTTGAATTATCAATTTTTAAAGTAAACTTTTTAGCCAGTAAAAATAGAGGCCATTTTTTGAAAGTCTTTCTAACTGCAAAAAAATTCTTTCTCGTTGATATGCCACCGGTTTGCTTCACTTGGTGTGAATAAACCACTACAGTATCTGTATGGCACTTTTTCATTTGGTGTGGCCTTTGTAAGAACCGCTGCCCACCAATCATCACTTGCATCTGTGTATAGAACCAGTTCATCCTCGTCTTGTGGAATGGCAAGTTTTGGAAGCTTTTTACAAACTTCCTTTAGTTGCTTTATCCCTTCTTGATGTTCATCTTCCCATTTGAATATAGCATTTTTCTTGAGTAATGGGCTAAACACCTTCCTGTAATGGGCCAGATTATTTATGAACATTCCAGCGAAATTAACAACTCCAAGAAAACTTTGAAGTTGTTTCTTGTCTTTCAGTGTATCTGGAAATCCTTGTATCTTTTCCACAATATGACTTTGTAGGATGATTCCAGATTCATCGATTTCAATTCCAAGGAATTCAATCTGTCTCGTAGCAATTACTGCCTTCTTCTCTGAAAGCACTAATTCTTCTTTATGGCAAACATCTGAAAATATTTCCAAGTGTTTGAGATGTTCTTTCATGTTCTTTGAAGCGATAAGAATATCATCGATATATACGAACATGAAAGTGAAATAATCTTTAAAAAGATTATCCATCTTCCTTTGATATATCTGGGGTGCGTTAGCCAATCCCATAGGCATCACGTTCCAAATATAATGTCCTTGTGGTGTGGAGAAAGCTGTGAACTTCTTACTTTATTCCTCCATCTTAATCTGGTAAAATCAAGACTTGCAATCGAACTTTGAGAATATCTTAGCACCTTTGATACTGATTAACCGGATGTTCTCTCTTTTGGGATATAGTATCCGAACTCCAAAATGTTATTAATCCCCTTGTAATTTATAACAAGTCTCGGCTTTCCTTTTTTTTGATTTCTCCATGATTCCCGACTAAGAATCTGGACTCTCAGATGGAGAAACTCTTGGTGAAATCAACTTAAGGTCAAGATGTTCCTTAAGTATCCTCTGCATATCCTCACGATCCTCATGATTCATAAGGATTGGTTTGAATCTCACGAACTTTTACTCCTTTCCTGGTTTAACCTTTAAGGATGCTTTAAGCTCGTTCTTATCCCACCATGCCAAAGGATTTTCATTGTAATTCCTCTGGATCTTCTTCCTGATATCTTCAAGTGATACTTGTTCTTCTATTGTGATATCACTCTGTGGCTTCTCCATTAGGCTCATCATTAGTTACCAATAGCCTCCCGGAGGTACTCGTTCTTCCCCTTGTATTCTGAATGAATACAGGTTATTATCCCATCGTTTTGTATCTTTTTGCTTCGAACCATATTGTCGAAAGGATAATAAAGCATCACCAAATCTTCTTTTATCCGCCATTTTTGGATTTTGAAGTTTGGCTTCATCACCACGCTTGCTGCGAAAATTAATAGGCATTTTTCTATAAAATGCTTCCCGCAGTCTCTGGACAATAATCTTATGATCACATAATTTTGTGAAAATAGGACTTCTTGTCTCATTTTCCTGTGTAAATCGCTTAAATGTTTGTAGGAAATTATTTCCTAGCAAAACATCTGCTCCCGTATCATGGAAATAGATTGGTGGCGTCTTTACTTTGTACCATGGGGTACCACCTGCACCTCCAATCATAATTTCCGCCTGTTTAATTCCTCGATTAAGGATAAGAATCCTTTTAGAAAAATCCCTTCCTGCAATAGCTGGTAAATCTTCTCCAATTTCTTTAGGAAAAATATCCGGCTTTGCAGTACATATTCTGGCACCTGAATCAATGTTGGCGGCGAAATATTCGGCCTTGTATTCAGCATATAACATTCCGATAGAAATGTATATGAAGAATGGGCTAGTGGTCATCTGATTCTATATCTTTTGTCAGCCACTGTGAACTCCATTCCATCTTGTAATCTTTCCCAAGGTTTATGATCCTCAAGAAATTCAATTCCCAGTATTAATTGCTCTGGGATCTTTCCTGCCGTTCCTCTAATAGTTAGCTCAATTTCACCCATTTTCAGGCTTCCTTGATAGTTTCCAACTATAGGTTGCTGGAGATAATACAGAACATCACAAGGAAAAATATTATCCTCTTTTCTTCCCAACGGCTACTGCTTATCATTCTGTCTTGTTGGAAAGACATCCTTTCTGGCTCAACTCTAAGACTTCGACTTTTGTTGAAGACTGGTTGATCTTGAATTTTCATATCGATCTCCTTTATGGTTGGAGACTCAATAATCTCTGGTAGAACCACCCTGGCAAAATCCTCAAAGATTTTTGGGACTTCAATAAATTCCTTTCTCAAGAATACCTCTGAATGATGTGTATTCGAGAGAGCATAGGAAATCTTGTTTGTGATCGAGTAGGGTATATTCCCCTTTTTCATCAAATCATCTCTTTTGAAATCTTGATAAAGGGTTAGAACTCAGTTGAAATCTCGATCTCCCAAATTGTATGCAATTCTAGGATAGACATTAAATGTCAATTTCCTGCATACAAATTTCCTGTGACCGCTCCAAGGCATGAATCCTTGATATTTGAGATTCGCTTGTCAAAGATGGCAAGATTGAGTGGTGAATCTATCCCTTTCTTGAATGTCGCCTTGATAATAACTCTTATGGCTCCTATATGAATCCATGAAAGTATGTTGGCAACGTGGCAACATCTCTATTGACTATGCTCTTGATCTCCTGAATTTCTTTGTAAGGGATTAACTGCATCTCAATCAGGTTACCAGTGAATTCCATCAGGATGGCAAATTCCCCGGTAGTTACTCTATGGATAATTTGGTGTATTCTATTACGAAACCCAATCTTATCCAAAGCCTTTTCCATAGCTCCAATTGTAAAACCGTCATAAATCTGAAGCTTTGGATCTTCCTTCATAATTCTCATAAGAGTCTTATGAGAAACCGTAGTGTAAGAGAGGAATCCTGACATATCCTCCCTGACCGTCTGTTGAAGAAATTCTTCTTTACTTTGATTCTGAATTGGATTCAGTTCCATAGCTCCAATTGTAAAACCGTAGTTACTCGAGGCTGTAGAGGGCTTGTTTATATCTTTTTCTTTTTTTGTTCTTCTAATCCCTCAAAGTAACCTGTGCCGATAAAATGGATTTTGAATAATTTTGCCATATCATCAACAATTCCTTTTAGTGATTCTCCTGCCGTGACCGCGCTTTTCATACTTGCTTCAGTCATATCCCATGCAATCCTTACGGATCCCTCAAGACTCATTTCAAGGAGTAAAATGAAGGAATCTTTCGTAAGATCAAGGGTACTTGCTGCAATCCTCATAGCTGATGCACATTCATCAATGAGAACTTCTCGATTTTTAAAATCTGGGATATCCAGATTTAGCATCAACCCATATGGATGTATTGGGTCGAGATGCGATCTTCCATAAGGCATTTGATAAACATTTGGCCTTCTAGAAGGTTGTCGAGTTCCTGCAAGAGGTGGTCGAGCTCCTGTTCCTGAAAGTGGTTCATTCCCTATGGTGAAATCTCCAACGTGATGCATTCTCTCATCCTGGGTTCCATGATTTGAACCCGCACTTTCTGTGACGTTGGGATTTACTGGTGGTGGTGGAATTGGTCTACCTTGTGGGTCATAGGTAACCAAAGCTATTCCATCTCCTGCATTCATATTTAAATCTACAATACCTAATCCCACGAAGGATTCTGCCAGGTCATATAGATCTTTAAGATTTATCTTTTCCATATCCACTTTTAATTTATGATGGGTTTTCCTTTGATGATATAATTAGCTTTTCATCATCCGTCATTTTTCGTATTACTTCGGTTGGTTTCCCTTTTTGGTGTAAATAGGGTACTGTCCCAAAATCAACATGTTTCTTTCCTCCAGATGAACTTGGTCTGTCCTCGAGGTTCTTGACTCGTTTCTGAATATCATGAAGGATTTCAAGAGTTTTCTTCTGATATTTCACCATCGTCTCCATCTGGTTTTGGATCTGATGAACTTGTGTAGGTAAATGAATATGGCGGTTGCCATAATTCTGCATCGTCTTCTGGACTTTCCTAATATCTTTTGAGATCTTAGATGTGTCCGAAAGTATCTTGTTCCATGCTGGTACTCCATCAGGTATCATGATTTTCATGAGCATTCTCATGGACTTCTTCTTGATGATTCATCAGATCAACATATAATATCTGATTTACCGTAAGGAAACTCAGATAATATGCTGCTTGTCTTCCGCAGTGTCTCAAGGTTCCCTATCGGCTCCTGCACTTTCTTTTTCAACATATTGGTTGTTCCAATATGTTATCTTGTCTTGGTGTTCTTGTGCATACATCGTCAAAGTTTGACGATATGTCCTGTATGGTAAACATCTTGGACAATTGTCCATATCCATATTCTCGGAGAAATTCTCCTCACCAATTGTTAATTACATAAATATAATAAATATAACTAAAAATTCTTAATAAACCTAGGCTCTGATACCAATTTTAAAGGATCACAAAACCCAGTTGGAGTAAAGATAGAAGATACAATAAATTTTATAACGTGGAGGTAATCTGCAACGATTTCAAAGTTTAGATAGGAGTCTGGAATTAACATATATGTTTATAGGGGTAAATCTGGAATTTTAGGCGAAGTGCAAGATTTTAAAAGGTTGAGAAGGTAAAGTATACCAATTTAAAGTTTGGGATGCATAGTGTAAAACTCATCATAGTTCGGGAGGTTCTCGGTATTTACCCCAATTATAAAATACCATTTTTCCCCCAACATAAGTTCCTAGCTCCGGTGCTGCGGAGGGATGGAGCATTGTGGGAGCTATATCGGTGATGTATCTGGCTCGTCTTGCTTGCGCCTCTTGTCTCGCCTTCGGAGGATCTTTGACTGCTTTTGCACGAGGACACTTGAGAGGAGAGCCTTTGACCATGTCTTCCAAAAGCAAATCTTCTCTTCCCACCTCTCAACTTTGAAATTTTTTGCTTTATAGAAGACTTAGGAAATCTCTTGAAAGTTGAAGTGAGAGGTGAGGTGAGAGGTGAGATGGGACTTGAGATGAGACTTCATAGAGAGTTGGAGTGCATCAAGCGGAAAGATGGATGAGAGCACCACGGGCCGTAGAGGACGCATCTCCAGAGTGGGCAAGGGTGCCCCCTTGGCGCCCTCCCCGGGTGGCCACAAGGGCGCACCCAGGTGCCCTCCCCAATGGGGAAAGGCGCCCCCCGTGGGGCATGCCAAGCCCCCCGACCTGTTTTCCTTCGCGATTTTTCTGTATTTCCCGAGTTTCCACATATTTCAAGTCATATCTCGGATTTTGGAATTTTTTCCGTTCATGCGTCTCTTCGTCTTCTCCGGAGTTAGTTTAGCTTTTGGTTCCTTCTCCGCGGGGACTTGTTCTCTTTATAGAAATGTCCCCTTCTTTTTCGGAAGCTTCAACTCTTTCGGAGTGGACGAATATGCTTGTGTTTTGTTTCATTCCCTCTGGAGCTCGGAGGGAGCATCATTCTCAAGCTTGGATGGATCATCCTTCTAGAGCTTGGAGGGAGCACCCTTCTAGAGCAGTGATAGTTATTTTTCAGTTTAGATGACCATTGACTCCTGCCAACATGTTTAGGGCTTGCTTCATTCACTTGGATATTCTTTGCTTTCTCTTTTCTTCTTGAGGTGTTTCTTCACCCCATGAGGCCGAATGATATTCTGTTGCACCCACGTTGTATGGATGTTTCTCCCTATGCCTATCAGCTCCCTTTTGTCATGTTTCACTTATCATATCTGCGTATGACTTCTTGTGGGAGATTAGATTTCCATTTCATTTTAACATCTCAGGGCGCTCTTCCGGAACTCGGAGTAGGGCGCCCCCTTGGGGTTCCCGGGGCGCCCTTCCGGAACTTGGAGGAGGGTGCCCACTTCAGATCTTCCCCAAGTCCTTGCTTTATTCTTTATATCTTTCTCCACATATGTTAGCATTTTTCGCCTTCTTTTTCTTGCACATTTTCATCGTAGAGAAGATTTAACGGGGACTCTTGTAAGGAGGCCCCTTTCTCCGGGGTCTTAGCCGAATGAGGGAGTCCCCTTCTCTGGGAGATTTAAGCATCACTGGAGAGATTGATTTATGGAGACTCCCCGAGAGGGATCCCCCTCCTCTCTAGGAGCGCTAAGCATCACTGGAGATTTTGATTTATGGGGACTCCTCCGAGAGGGATCCCCTCCTCTCCAGGAGCGGTAAGCATCACTGGAGAGGTCTCTGGGTGCGGTAAGCATCACTAGAAAGATTGATTTATAGGGACTGCCCCGACATACATAGATTATAAAAAAAAATTATATACGAAAGTAGTTTTCATGATTTTTAACTAAGAGATGATTCAACCTTATTTATGCTTTTTATTTAATTATCTTTGGCATTATAATTTAGAAAAAATACATGGCCTCAAATAAAAAAATCCCTTGATATGTGTCTCATTTTGATTTTTGTTTTTGAAAAAAAAAACCTACACGTGTCATAATTAGAAAATATTAAAAATCACAAGAGAGTTGAGTGATACTCAATTGAGTAGCATCACAATTTGTTGCTCAGACATATCTTCAACAATTCAACTTATCCGACTGTAAATCTACGGTGGTGAATTCTATTAATTAGTTGCTCTTACATTTTATAATATATTTTTAGTTTATAAAATGTTAGATTATTTTAAAGATACATTATTGAAATGTTATAGTAATGTAAAAGTTTCATTATTATTTTGTTAAATATATCAACAACCAAATAGCATTGACAAAAACTCATATAGGACCATCTTATGAGTCTCAATTCGTAAGATTTAATCCTATTTGACCACGGATCCTCGGATCCTCGTGACCAAGTCCGCGGTCAACAATGCCTCCCGCCTTTTTTTTATCCTGTTTTTCTTTCTCAGTTAAAGTAACTAGTTTATGAGAAAAAGTATCGGTTATTTTAGATAAAGTATCATATTTTTTAATATAGCCACATATTATGATTACATTACATTGAAGGACAAATAATTATATCAGAGTTAAAGTAACACCTTTATGTGTAAAAATATATATTTTTTGAGACAAAATATCATGTTTTAAGAGTAAAAATATCTATTTTTTAAATAAAGTATTACATTTTTTTAATAATAAATACAAAGAAAGATGAATAATAAATATGATAGAGTTAAAGTAATACTTTTATAAGTAAAAGTATTTGTTTTTTTTGAGATAAAGTAACATATTTTTTAATGAAATCACAAATTATGAATATATTACAATAAATATATATAACAGAGTTAAAGTAACACTTTTATACGTTAAAGTATCTATTTTTTGAGATAAAGTATCATGTTTTTTAATGTAGTCACAAATTAGAAATGAAGGAAAAAAGGAAAAATAAAAAATAAATATGATATAGTTAAAGTAACACTTTTATAAATAAAGTATCTGTTTGTTGAGATAAAGTATTAGATTTCTTAATACAGTTACAAACTAGGAACAAAACAAGAGGAAAAATAAAAAATAAATATGATGTAGTTAAAATAACACTTTTATAAGTATCCATTTATTGAGATAATGTATCATATTTTTTTAATAGACTTGGGTTCGATTCTTAGCCTTTATATTTATAGGCGTTTTTATTTTTTTTAAATTACCAGGCGTATTCATAAATGGGTTTATATACATTGTTATACTAAAATTATACAATAAGCACTAGTGGTGTAGTGGTACACCACCTTAAGACTATCAAGGTCGCTTGTTCGATTCCACTGTAGGATTCGTAGACCTACTCAACAACATTTCGTAAAGTCGAAATATATTTTATAAAATATATGAACTTATAAAATCTTTAAATAAACTTAACCAAACAAGTTTTATTTTATCTTTCAAATTTTAAAAGTAGGTGCAACAACTTTAGACCTTATTTACATCATTTCAACCGATTATACTCCCCTTTTTCCGCGGCGCTGTAAAAACACCAATTTACAAATTTTCAACAAAAGTGTTGATAATTTTCAAAAGTGCCATTCTCTGTTTTTTTTCTTTTTCTTTTTGAAAACGAAAGTACCATTCTCAAATATTTGAAAAGTGAAAGCGGAAAATTATAGTTTAAAAAAGAAAGTTACAAACGCGCACTCATTTAGCTGGAAATGAAAAATGAACAGCGTGACACAGCCAATGGGAGAAGAGTACCGCCGTCCATTGGTCAATCTCCCATTCTAATTCCAGCTCATTTTCTCACCATGGTCCATGTTAAGAACAGTGTTAAAAAGTCAGGCCCAGGCGTCTGTGCTGCAGATCGGCGCTTAGTCCTGCCAGCGGGCTTCAGGCGGGGTTAGGTAGAACCTGAAGGGTTAGGCGGGGCCTAATCGGAAAATGAACATAGGCGGAAAAGGGGGGCCTAGCGCCTAGGCGGGGACTAATCGGGGTTAGGCGGAAAGTTTTAGTACAATGGCTAAGAATATCCCTTTTTCCTTTTTTTTTTCATTTTTTATTTTAATAATTACATTAGTTTTGGAAAATTATTTTTGTTTTGAATACCAGTTAGGATTAATCTTTGTGTGTAACTTGTAAGGACATCCACGCAAACAAAATACTGCTGAAAATATGACAGCCTTAAAAATGTGATACAAATTATTTTGAAGATGTTTTATATTTGAAGGACAATGTCTTTTGAGGGTGGGGTTGATAGTTTCCCATTCCATTGAACTTGAGAGGACAAATGAAATGATCAAGTAAAAAGCATGTGTAATAAATTACATACATAATCTTTTTTTTTTTTCGAAACGATAGTGAATATATTGAACTCAAAGCAAATTTACAACCGAAGGTCGACTGACCAGAGATCATCATGGAAACAAAGTCCTTCCACGTATGATCAAGAGAACCACAAGGCAGTGGCCTAGAAAGCAATAAAAATTGCACCAAATCAACCAAATTTGAGGACTAGAACTATAAGCAGAACCAAAAGTTACAGCAAACTTATAGTCCTAGTCATCAAATCACTTACAAATAGAAACTCACCCCAACATAATTCAGCAATACAAAACTAACCAGAAAATAAAAAATAAAACAAAGAATAAAACACCACAACCATAGAAACTCCACTGAACACCAAGTTCCTAGAGCACCTGAGGAAAAAAGAGAAAAGCACCAAACAACAAATTAGGAACTGGTACAATAGTACCCTTCCCAACCATTCAAAAATCAAAGAAACAACGCAGGCCAAACCCTCCATCCATTAAGACTTGCAAATCCTCTGAAATTCCAACCATTCCCCAACAGCAACATTAATAGTGTCTCTCTCAGATTTCCAGGAATTTTCGAATAACCACAGATTTCTTGTCTTCCAAAGCCACCAAAGCACATATGTTGTAAGTTGAATTCGGTGCACCCCAGCTGGTTCTTTATTTGTGAAATGAATCAGTTTCAGTTGCAAGACCTTCCCACTGGACATGTGATAGTTTCCAGATAATTTGTGCTCTAGGGCAATGAAAAAAAATATGTTCCAAAGTCTCCTCAGATTCCCCGCAGCTTTTACACACCACATCAATCTCCATCCCTCGATTTCTCACACAACACTTGGTTGGCAAAATCCCTGAAAAACATTTCCAGATAAAATGCTTAATTTTGCCTTTGATTTTGAGTCTCCAACTTTTGTTCCTGATTAGTTGTTGGACACTAAGATTACCACTATGTTCAGCCAAATCCATTTTACCAACCTTTTCCCACACCAGGTGTGAATAAGTTGATTTCACAGAAAAATTCACTTTCTTCTCCATGTGCCAAACAAACTTATCTTTTTTCCCTCGTTGCATACTATTAATATTGAGGATTTTCCTACAGTCATCGCTTGAGAACACCTGTTCCACTAACTCTCTATTCCATCCATCCCCTTCTTGGTTCAAAAATCACGACTCTCCTCGAGCGATATAACAGGGTTTCCTTGAAGGTTTGAAAAGCCCACCTGAATCCATGGATCATTCCATGTATTAATTGATTGTCCATCACCCACCTCAAACCTAAGTCCCTTCTTCAAAGTGTTTCTTGCCCCCAACCAACACCTCCATAACCACGATGCATTATAACCAGGTTCCACATTTAGAAGATTTCCGCAAGGAAAATATTTAGCTTTGAGAACTTTACTAACCAAAAGATTTGGGTTAGTAATAATTCTCCAAAGCTGTTTCGCAATTAAAGCTTCATTGAACAAAAGGATATCATGGAATCCCAAACCTCCAAATTCCTCCTTAGAACAAAATTTTATCCCACGCTTTCCAGTGGATTTTTTGATTGGAAGAATTTTTAGAGCCCCACCAAAAATTCGCAGAGAGCTTACAAATCAATTTGCAAACACACACGGGTAGTTTGAAACAGGCCATCACATAAACAGGCAGAGCATCCAAAACTGACCTAATTAGAATCTCTTTTCCTGCAAAGGACAAAAATTTATTCTTCCAATTATTTAGTTTATTTTGAACAGCCTCAACCACAAAATTGAACACTTCTTTTTTAGATCTACCAATCCCAAGTGGTAATCCCATATATCTCCTCGATTTATGCACTTTAATACCCCTGGGAAGTCCTCGTGTTGCACCCCATTTTTGCGACAATCCTGCCCGTTTTTCTTTTCTTTTTTTAATCTTAACGATCTCGTTCGCTATTCCTTCTTCACAAAACAAACAACATTGGTGGGAGATCGTCGTCCGGGTCTTTGCTGCGTTTTCTACTTACTCGTCGAAAATCACTCGAACGTGAGGCAAAAACGCACGAAGCCCATAAAAGTGGCCCAAAAGGCCCGAAACGGCCGCTTTAGGGCTCGAAATTCAACTGTAAGGGGGAAAGCCCTGTTGCCCATGTCGTTTGGCCCGAGACGAGCTTTGCGAGCATATCTTTGTGCCCCACGTAACTCCACCTCGAGTCAAAAGTTATGCACGTCCGAAGTTGCAGAGCACCACGCGGAGCTTTGCTCTCATCCCCGCATAAAAGAATGAAGCGCTCGGCTGATGGGTGCGATCATACCAAAGACTAATGCACCGGATCCCATCAAAACTCCGGGTTAAGCATGCTTGGGCGAGAGTAATCTAGGATGGGTGACCCCCCAGGGGAAGTCCTCGTGTTGCACCCTTTTTTTTGCGACAAATCCCGCCCATTTTTCTTTTCTTTTTTTTTAATCTTAACGATCTCGCTTCGCTATTCCTTCTTCACAAAACAAACAAAATTGGAGGGAGATCGTCCAGCGTCTTTGTCGTTTTCTATTTTACTCGTCGAAAATCACTCGAACGTGAGGCGAAAACGCGACGAAGCCCACAAAAGTGGCCCAAAAAGGCCCGAAACGGCCGCTTCAGGGCTCGGAATTTAACGCAAGGGGAAAGCCCTATTGCTCACGCTCGTTCGCCCGAGACGAAGCCATGAGCATATCTTTGCGCCGCATAACTCCACCCGAGTCAAACGCGTTATGCACGTCCGAAGTTGAAGCGCATCACGCGGAGCTTTGCTCTCATCCCCTCGCATAAATGAATGAAGCGCTCGGCCGATGATGGTGCGATCATACCAAAGACTAATGCACCGGATCCCATCGGAACCCGGCTAAGCGTGCTTGGGTGAGAGTAGTACTAGGATGGGTGACCCCAGGAAGTCCTCGTGTTGCACCCTTTTTTTGCGACAAATCCCGCCTGTTTTCTTTTCTTTTTTTAATCTTAACGATCTCGTTCGCTATTCCTTCTTCACAAAACAAACAAAATTGGTGGGAGATCGTCCAGCGTGCTGTCGTTTTCTACTTACTCGTCGAAAATCACTCGAACGTGAGGCATAAACGGCACGAAGCCCACAAAAGTGGCCCAAAAAGGCCCGAAACGGCCGCTTCAGGGCTCGGAATTCAACTGCAAGGGGGGAAAGCCCCGTTGCCCACGCTGTTCGCCCGAGACGAAGCCACGAGCATATGCTGTCTGCACGTAACTCCACCCGAGTCAAAAGTTATGCACGTCCAAAGTTGAAGCGCACCACGCGGAGCTTTGCTCTCATCCCCTCGCATAAAAGAATGAAGCGCGTTCAGCCTGATGGGTGCGATCATACCAGCACTAACGCACCGGATCCCATCAGAACTCCGAAGTTAAGTTTGCTTGGGTGAGTGTAGTACTAGGATGGGTGACCCCGTGGGAAGTCCTCGTGTTGCACCCATTTTTGCGACAATCCTGCCCGTTTTTCTTTTCTTTTTTTTAATCTTAACGATCTCGTTCGCTATTCCTTCTTCACAAAACAAACAAAATTGGTGGGAGATTGTCCAGCGTGCTGTCGTTTTCTACTTACTCGTCGAAAATCACTCGAACGTGAGGCAAAAACAGCACGAAGCCCATAAAAGTGGCCCAAAAAGGCCCGAAACGGCCGCTTTAGGGCTCGGAATTCAACTGCAAGGGGGAAAGCCCTGTTGCCCACATCGTTTGGCCCGAGACGAGCTTTGCGAGCATATGTTGTGCGCCGCGTAACTCCACCTGAGTCAAAAGTTATGCACGTCCGAAGTTGCAGCGCACCACGCGGAGCTTTGCTCTCATCCCCTCGCATAAAAGAATGAAGCGTGCTCAGCCTGATGGGTGCGATCATACCAGCACTAATGCACCGGATTCCATCAGAACTCCGAAGTTAAGCATGCATGGGCGAGAGTAGTACTAGGATGGGTGACCCCGTGGGAAGTCCTCATGTTGCACCCCTTTTTTGCGACAATCCTGCCCATTTTTCTTTTCTTTTTTTTAATCTTAACGATCTCGTTCGCTATTCCTTCTTCACAAAACAAACAAAATTGGTGGGAGATCGTCCAGCGTGCTGTCGTTTTCTACTTTACTCGTCGAAAATCACTCGAACGTGAGGCGAAAACAGCACGAAGCCCACAAAAGTGGCCCAAAAAGGCCCGAAACGACCGTTTCAGGGCTCGGAATTCAACTGCAAGGGGGCAAGCGCTGTTGCCCATGTCGTGTTTGATAAATGGTTTTATCATGATTTTGATGATTTTGTTTTTATACCAAAACAATGGTTTTAAAGGTTTTCCAAATACTCCTAAATGTTTTAAAATGGTTTTAATATTTTCCGGAGTATTTCTTCAAGTTTTATTTTAGATATAATTGGACAACACTTTTAATGATTTTGTGTTAATGTGGTTTTACACCAAAACAATGTTTCTAAATGTTGTCCTAATACTCCCGATCGGTCTAAAATATTTTTACTAAATTTTTGGAGTATTTCTTGAGGTTTATTTTCGACAAAAATTGGACAACTTTTTTGTCTCTTGGTCGACCGGTCGCCCTATAGGGCAACCCGTACCTGAAGATGAATTTTGAAAAAAAAATAGACGGAAGAGAAAAACATCAGGTCGATCGGTCGCCCTGGGCGTCGACCGGTGGCCCAGGGTGCGACCGGTGCCTGGGAGCTATGTTTTGAAACATAACGTTATTTCTTGAAATAGCATCGAGGGGGACCGGTTCCCCAGGGGGTCGACCAGTCGAGCACCCCCTGGACCGACGCCTCTATGTATTTTTTGCTGTGTTTTTTTTAATCTCTATCGATGTGACGACCGTCGCCTCAAGTTTGATGAAAATTTCTAACCGTTGTGCAAACAGACAACTTTTCCCTAAATTGTGGGATTGATTTCTAACAATATAATCTTGATTTTAATTGCAATTTTTTTGTAGATATCAGATTCTAAGAGGATCCTATCAAGTATCAATCATCTTCTATAAATAGAGGAAGATTTGAAGCACAACAACAAGAGAGAACAATACAACACAACAAGAAATACTCAAGCAAACACTTGGTCTTATATTGTCATTATTCTTGTTGTAATTTGCCTAGCTTATCACTTTCACATTCTTGAGGTCTAGGCTATTCTTGATTACACTTGCACTCAATTGTATAATTCATTATCGAGTTGTAATCTTGGATTTTTGGGTAATCATTCAACACAAGATATCCTTGTGAGTGTTCTTGTGGTAAGAACACACTTGGGTGATATAGGTGTTAGGTGTAAGAAGATTGTGGTAATCTTCTTGTCGAGGTGTTGAAGAATTTGGTATTCTTCAAGGTTGAAGATTGTGGTAATCTTCATAAGGTGCCATTGGAGATTGTGGTAATCTTCAAGAGAGATTGTGGTAATCTCAAAGGTGGTGTTGAAGAAGAGTGTGGTGCTCTTCAAGGTGTTGTTGTAAGTTGAATTTGTATTAATTATGGTAATTAATAAAATTCTTTTTCTTTTTCGAAACCCATCCCGGATATACTGGGGTGGTAGAGCACGTAGTCCCTAGGTGGGGTGAAGCTCTATAAATCGACGTGTGTTGTTTACTTTCCACACCTTTATTCTTGTCTTGGCGTATTTGATTCAAAAAGAGGGCATAATCGAAAAGATGGAGATAATCTATTCACCCTCCCCTCTAGATTATCGTTGCCGCTTGGACTTACAAGTGGTATCAAAGCCAAACTCTTTGGCAAGCTCGTTTCACATCGCGAGTGAAGAGGAACGATCGTCGGCTATGTATAAAGCTCACCTTTCCGGCACCTCCACCACCAAGCCACCTCGATTTGATTCCAAAAATTTTACATTTTGGAAAGAAGAATGGAATGTTATTTACAAGGTTGCGGTTTCGATATTTGGAACATCGTCATCAATGGAGAATCCATTCTGATGAAAGACACACCATACACCTCCAAAGCTCTCAAGGAGCTCAATGATGAAGAAAAGAAAATCATCTCCTTAAATGGTAAAGCTCCCAATATCTTATATTGTTCACTTACCAATTTGGAATATGATCTTATTGTAGGAATTCGATCGGCTCATGAAGTATGGCAAAAATTAGAAGCCATTCATGAAGTATATGCAAATGATAGGAGCAACTCAAAATCATCTACTTCTCAAAGGGATACAAGGTCAAATCTAAGGAACAAGCCTTTTACAACTTCCAACTATGAAGTAGTTGAACAATGTTTTATGGGCATCGAAGAAGAAAACGAGGTATGTCTTAAACCCTCTACTTCCTATGATATTGTTATACAAAATGATTATAGTGATTTGCAAAATGATTTTGATGACCTTCAAAATGAATTCCAAAGCTTGCTTGTTAAATACAAAAATTTGAAAAAGGAATTCAATGCTTTGAAAAATGATAAGGATAGTTTATTTACTTCTTATGAATCACTATCATGTGCTCACACCACCACTATTGATAAGGTTAGAATCCTTGAAAAAGAAAATAAGACTTTGTTGAGGATATTAATTGCATGAAAAGGGATTTATTAAAATCCAACTTGAGTACCAATAAAATGACCAAGATTGTTGATGTTCATAGTTGTGATAAATTGAAACAAGGACTTGATCGTAAGCCTAGTGTTGTTAATTATGTGAAAAGAAATCAAGTCCCTATGCATATTGGTCTTTATGCTCCAAAAATTACTACCTGTTTTTATTGTGGTAAAACGGGTCACACGGTTAATACTTGTCGGGCTAGAAATAGCTCTAATTATTATTGGAGACCTAAAAGTCTCAAAGCTAATCCCAAAGGACCCAAACACTTGAGGGTACCACAAAGCAATGTCATATTAGGTACCTGGCGGAATCAAGGAAAATTCATACCGCCAAGAAGGCATCAAATGACCATCATATTTGATCAAAGCAGAAAACATCACCACAATGAATTTCCAAGAGAAAGACACTTTCAAAAATGGGAAGGCCACAATGCTTGGAGATGGAGCAATTGGAGAAGCCATCATCAACAAGATGATTTTCAAAGGGGAAGATATCATCAACAATGGGAAAGGCACAACCCATGAAAATGGCAAAATTGGTAAACCGTATCTCCCTATTTAAATATGCATTTTATTTTTTATGCATTTTTTTATTTGTGTCTAAATTGCAAAATGAGTTTTCATAATTTTAAAATTAAGGTCTTCAATATATATTTGTGGTTTTAAAATTTTTTGAAAAAAGAGACCTTGTATGATGCTAATATTAAACTCTTGTGCATTTGCTTTAACTATTGTGTTTTATAATCTCCTATGGATTCTCTTGGCATAAGCATACTTGTGACATATATTGTTTTTATCCTACACTTGTATCATGTTGCTTTGTGCTAGAGTTGTTTAAGATATATGTAGGATATATATTTCGTCATCCTCTTCAAGAGATGTTAAACTATCGAGGTACGCTCATCATTGGTATTCATCTTATAGACTCGATATATGTTTGTCATATGCCTATGTGCTTGTTTTTCAAGTTATTTCAAAGTATTTCACTCAAGTGCCATTAAAAAGGATTTTTTTTTTGTTCTCTAAAAAAAAAAAGGATTTTTTGATTTTTTGAAAGGCACTATTCGATAATTGTTTGCACATATTTGCTTTGCCAACTCTTGTTCAAATACTTCTTTTCAATGAGGTCTCAACTATTTGCTCTCGGAGTTTCAAATTTTAAAAGAGACCTTATATAGCTTTCTATAAGCTTATTTGAACTTATATGTTGTATTATATTCTTGATGATTTTCTTTAAGCATAGTATGTGTTACTTGCTATAATGTCTCTATTATTCGATATTACTATGCTCTTGTGCAAGATGTCTTGATAAGATTTTGCAGGAATTTTTGGTATTTTGGAACAAGATAAATGATCAAGGCAAGGTCAGTAGCTCAATGGTATTGTCAAGAAGAAGGTATTGATTTTGATGATACATTTGCACCCGTAGCACATTTAGAAGCTATTCGCATTCTACTTGCCCGTTCTTGTTTTAAGAAAATTTCAAGCTTTACCAAATGGATGTTAAATCCAATTTCTAAACGGTGTTTATTCTAGAAGAAGTCTATGTAAAACAACCGGGGTTTGAAAGATTTTTATAGGCCAAAATGATTTTTATAAAAGGCCTTATTATGTTTAAAACAAGCACCCCATGTATGGTTTGATAGACTTAGCTATTTTTGCAAAATGATTTTACAAGAGGTAAAGTTAATATACTTTCTTTGTTTTTGAAAAAGGGCAAGATTGTTCACTTGTGCAAATTTATGTTTGGTGCTACCTATGAATATTTGTGCAAGATATTTTTCTAAGTCAATGCAAGGTGAACCTAAGATGATCATGATGAGGGGATCTTAATTTATTCATTGGAATTCAAGTTCAACAATGCCAAGAAGGTGGTTATACTCCACACTCAAAATATACAAAAGAAGAAGTGAGGCATTGAAGAAGAAAGAACCATCTCAACCTCTATGACTACCATGTAAAGATTGACAAAGGTTGAGGAAGGCATATCGGTCGACAAACAAATTCGAGCTATGTTCATTCACTTTTATTACTCCCATAGACTCGACATTCCATATGCCTTACGTCTATATGCTCGACTTCAAAAACTATCCCAACGAATCTCATTAAAGTGCCGTTAAAAGAAATTTTCAAATATTTGAAAGGCACTTTTTCTTATGACTTGTTGTATCCAAAGTCTTAAAACGTTCTTATTTTCGGGATAACAGGTCCGGTGATAATAATTTTTCAAAATATGGTTCGTCATAATTGAACTAAACATATTGAGATTCGATATCTTTTTCTAAGGGATTGCATGTTTAACAAAAACTTGAGATGTGTTTAATTTCGTCTCAAGGATTACTCGCGGACTTTTTAATCTTTCACCGCCAAGTATTTTACTTCATTTCGAGCTTGGTTATGACATAATGTATATTGAATGATGTCTATGTTTGCATTTTGCACGTTTTTAAAACTTAGGGGCGAAAAATCGGATTTTTGTATCAAATTTCGGATTTTCAAAACAAGATTGAAACAGTGGGCTGCCAGGGCTTGGGCCGACCGATCGCCCACCAGCTCGACCGGTCGCCCATGCCTATGACCGGTCGCCCACTGCAGATTTTTTGGTTAAAATCGTCTCTGTTATTGTATTTTGCTATTTTGGTGTTTTTCTTCTCTATTTCGACCCCTTTGTCAGTTGCACACACAATTCACTCCAAATGTGTTTTGTTGCATAATTTACATATTTTGGGGATTATCTAGCTCGTTTATCATCATTGTTATTCATCCTCACCGATTAAATGGTAAGAATTCTACTTCCTTATCTCAATTGGGTTGAACCCTTGAGAACTTGGCTTATATGTATATTTCTTGATGCAATTCTTATATATTTGTGTTGAGCATGATGATTGTTGATGGATAATATATATAAAATTGCGTTTGGTGATGAAAAACTTGGCTTGATTACATTTACAAGGGCTATATATATCTTCTTCAATTTTTGACGCCGGCCAAGTGTTCGATAATATGTTTCAATGAAAAATTCATCACCTACATGATTCTCTCATTTTCAAATGTCTTATATATTTATAGAGCCATGTTTTGCTACTCAAATTAGCTTTCATTAGCTTCTACAAGTCGTATGATCGACTTTTTCCTCCTATTTGGTCTATAAGCTTCAATGATAGCTCGATACATCGGTTTAGTTGCGATCTTTGATATGATTATATGATGTTTTTATCGTGCTAACATTCTTTTTAATGATTCCAAAGGGGGAGAAACAGGTTATAAGATTATTAGCTCAAAGAAGCTAAAATAAGCTCGAGAAAGAAGCTATAAGTTGTGGCTATTAAAAGCCATAAGTTGTGGATTATACTTAGTCCATTTGATGTATTATGGACTCATATTCATGTAAATGATGTTTTGTTGACAGGGGAGCTTATAAGCTCTTGATATTTAAGCTCAAGTTGTAAAAGCTGAGCTTTTAGCTTTTGGTTGATTGCTTCTGTATTACTCTTGTTGTGCATATTGATAGGGGAGCTCTTGCTATATATGTTTAATATCTCTACTCCCATCCTTGTGATTATATTGCGTGGAATGTTGTCGCTCACAACGGATAGTTCTTTTTTAACCGGTAAAATTGTTTTGGTTTCAAAATCGACCTTGTTAAATTGTTTTGGTTTGTAATCATCAAAAAGGGGAGATTGTTTGATAAATGTTTTATCATGATTTTGTTTTTATACCAAAACAATGGTTTTAAAGGTTGTCCAAATACTCCTAAATATTTTAAAATGGTTTTAATATTTTTCGGAGTATTTCTTCAAGTTTTATTTTAGATATAATTGGACAATACTTTTAATAATTTTGTGTTAATGTGTTTTTACACCAAAACAATGTTTCTAAATGTTGTCCTAATACTCCCGATCGGTCTAAAATGTTTTTACTACTTTTTGGAGTATTTGTTGAGGTTTATTTTCGATAAAAATTGGACAACATTTCTGTCTCTTGGTCTACCGGTCGCCCTATAGGGCAACCCGTACCTGAAGATGAATTTTGAAAAAAAAATAGACGGAAGAGAAAATCATCAGGTCGACCGGTCACCCTGGGCATCGACCGGTGGCCCAGGGTGCGACCGGTGCCTGGGAGCTATGTTTTGAAACAGAACGTTATTTCTTGAAATACCATCGAGGGGGACCGGTTCCCCAGGGGGTCGACCGGTCGAGCACCCCCTGGACCGGCTGCCCTATGTATTTTTTGCTGTGTTTCTTTTTAATCTCTATCGGTCTTGGCCGTCGCCGCTCAAGTTTGAAAAGAAATTTCTAACCGTTGTGCGTGAGACATGCCTTTTCCCTAAATTGTGGGATTGATTTCTAACAGCTATAATCTTGATTTTAATTGCAATTTTTTTGTAGATATCAGATTCCAAGAGGAGCCTATCAAGTATCAATCATATTCTATAAATAGAGGAAGATTTGAAGCACAACAACAAGAGAGAACACTACAACACAATAAGAAATACTCAAGCAAATATTTGGTCTTATATTGTCATTATTCTTGTTGTAATTTGCCTAGCTTATCACTTTCACATTCTTGAGGTCGACGTTATTCTTGATTACACTTGCACTCAATTGTATAATTCATTATCGAGTTGTAATCTTGGATTTTTGGGTAATCATTCAACACAGGATATCTTTGTGAGGGTTCTTGTGCTAAGAACACACTTGGGTGATTTAGGTGTTAGGTGTAAGAAGATTGTGGTAATCTTCTTGTCGAGGTGTTGAAGAATTTGGTATTCTTTAAGGTTGAAGATTGTGGTAATCTTCAAAAGGTGCCGTTGGAGATTGTGGTAATCTTCAAGAGAGATTGTGGTAATCTCAAAGGTGGTGTTGAAGAAGAGTGTGGTGCTCTTCAAGGTGTTGTTGTAAGTTGTGTTGGGAAATTTATTGTTTAGATTTTGATGAATGCTATGTAAAACTTAGAATAGGAAGTTGGCACCCCATTTTTGTTGTAAACTGCATTGTAACAAATAAATGGTGGTCAAGCCGAAGTTAAGTCGGCTATGCCTAAACATGCAAGAAGACAACTCGAGACTAGAAGGAAGACTTTTCACCGCAGATAGTATGGCAAAGAAGAGAAGACGGAACTCGATCAAAGGTGCAATCGAGATGCAAATCGAGTAAAGTATCGCTTAAGTCAACTCAAGATAGCCAAGTCTCAAGTTGAAGTGACAGGAAGAGTCATTCAATGATTGAAAGTCGACTCTAAGTCACCTGGGAAAGCAAGGAAATGCGGTCAAGTCGAGATAATCGAAAGAGATCCGTTGCCGTAAATCAAGAGAATTACTTAAACAAGTAATACCTCCATGCTACCTTTCTCGAAGTGCTCACCCGAGAAGTGTGCAAAGGAATGAACCAATGGGATGCACTACACCGTGTCGAACTCCGAAAAAGTCAAGAACAATTCATACGAGGAAGTGGCAATTCCAAGGATCGCAACAAGACAAGCCAACGACCACAAGTGACTTTCAAAAATAAGCCTATCTCTTCAACGGGCGATTTTTGAAAGATCACTATAAAAGGCCGAGGAATGACTCGAGAGAAGGTTACCAAGGTTACTCGAACCCACGAACATTCAAGAAAATATTTGAATCAGAACCTAAGATATTCTCAAATCATTCAAGATTAATCCTCAAGCCTACATTACGAAAAAAATCAATCCAACACTCACCTGTGAAGGAAAGATAACTTCAATCAGTTGAAGAGGAAATTGTTGAAGAATCAAGGGGTCTACATTCCACGAAGGATTGTAGGAAGGTTCAAGGTCAAACCAGTCTCGAGTTTTTGGAGGGCTTCGTGATCAAATCCAAAGAGCTTGAGCAAGTGAGCTGTAGTAGCAAGGCAACTGCCCTGTGAAGAAGCTGAGTCATACGAGAAGCCAGATGAGTGATCAAGGCATCTCCGATCGAGTCCCAAAGGATCAAGTCACCGTGTGTGATCGGGACTTGTATCCGGACTGCTACCACTTTGTATCTTGATCAATACCTAGTGGATTCCTCCAGGAGTTGGAGAAGAGAGGAGTAGAAGAATTACCCCATCTTCGAACCTCTATAAAAATTTATCGTGTCATTTACATTTCATCACTTTAATTCCTCGCATCTTATTTGTTTAATTCTCACGACATATTTGCTATCCAACCGATAATCTCTAAGTACTAAAACCAAGTATTAAATCATAACTAAACCAAACTTAAGGGTGTTAAGTCTTCCAATAAAAACAAACCATAGTTGAGCTAATTCGGTCTTAACAAATGAGTTATTCTATCAACACGGCTTCGATCAGTGCATTGGAGTGACTAACTCTTGATTAACTAAATTGGATGTCCACCAAGGACACAAATGGTGTGTAGTATCAACTCGAACTTTTAAAAGGACCAAAAGTGAAAATTTGGTAAGGTTTATTCAACCCCCCCTTCTAAACCTTACACTCACACCCCTTGGGACCTACAAGTGGTATCAGAGAGGTTGGTTCATTGAGCCTTCCGCACTGGTTACTGAACTAGATCTCCAAACTTTTCAAAGTTTGTTTTAGTACTTAAGTTTTCAAAACTACTTCTATCATTAAAAGTTATTATCATGGAAGCAAATTTGACACGCATCCCTATGTTCACTATTGAAGAATTTGATGATTGGAAAATTCGTATGCAGGCTCATCTATCGGATTACATGATGAGATGTGGATAGTGATAGAGGATGGGCCACCGCAAATCTTAAAGTGAACACAAATTGTAAGAAGAGCTACAAATTGAAGGTGAAGAGGATGTTGCCCCTAGACCAGCTATGGTTGAAAAACCAAGAACCGAATGGACAAATGATGACAAAAAGATACAACCTGGACAATGTAGCCAAGGACATCCTTTACAAAACCTTGGATAAAGCCATGTTCAATAAAGTCAAATCATGCAAAACGGCTAAAGAAATGGGACAAGCTAACATTGATTTGTGAAGGCTCGTGAGCAAATCAAGGAAAATAAATTATCGATGGTCAGTACAAAAATTTGAGAATTGCAAAATGATCGCAGGAGAAAACCTGGATCAACTGGATGCTCGGTTCACGAAAATCACCAACGAGCTATCTCGCACTTGGAAAGGAATATACACAGAAGAAATGTGTATGAAGATCCTAAAAAGTCTCGCAGTGAATGGGAAATGAAGGTCATGGCACCGAGACATTCCATGGACCTATCGAAGACCTCCAACTATGAACTATTCTCGGATCTCAAAGCCTACGAATTTGAGCCGAGAAGAAAAGATCGAGGAAGAGACAATGTACCCAAAACAACTGCTCTAATTGTTAAGGATGGAAAGAGAGCCGAGGTCAAAAAGTCATTGATCCGAAAAAATAGCCCCGATGGTTAAAGGTTCAACAAGTTCTTCAATAAGAACTACAAGAGAGGCAAGGGCGAATCTTCCGGAAGACACTCGGCTCCCTCCAAGTCAAGGGAAGATAGGCCAACCAAGATAACATCATCAAAAAGTCAATATCAAAGGGACAATCGAAGAATGGAAAGAATCGATCAAAAGGTTTAATATCTATCTTTGAACCGTAGGCAACCAGGTCACTATGCCATTGATTGTCCATATCCTGTAGTCAACAAATACAGGAATGAAGAAGAAAGAAAGGTCTTCGAGAAAGAAGACAAGAAAAGAAAAAGGCAATGTTGGTCCGCAGAGACTGCCGAGACACCAGTCAAGAGAGACAATCGATTGAGAGCAAAGAAGCCGACTACTCAAGTGACTCAAGAAGAAGCCCCGATCTGTTTGATGGCCAAGGAACAAGATCAACCTGACCAAGAAGATGAGGTACACTCTAACTCATCAAACTCAGATTCCAGTGATAGTGACTGTGATACACACACTTCATCACCCACTGATCTTTATGATTCATTAGGCAAAATGATGAAAGATTTTGAACACATTAAATCCTCACACACACTACTAAATGAGGAAAACAACCTACTCGAGCCAAAACTCACAAATGACTAAGGAGCCGAGTACTCTAAGTCAAATAGCCGATGAGAATAAAAGTTTAAAGGCCGAAAATGCCAAGCTAATAGCAGAAATAGCGCCATAGAAAAGAGGGAGAATGACCTCAAAAATGTGATTGCCTCATTCACTAAGGCATCTAAATCATTGGATGATCTTATTATGAGTCAAAGAGAATGTGGAGACAAGACAGGCTTAGGATTTAATTCCTCTGTGCTATGTCAAACTCCAAAAGTAATTTTGGAAAAGGATCTTCAAGCAATGAAGTGTCTCAAAAATCCAAAACTCCAAATGGTGCACACATTCACTCCAAAGCACAATTACAAGCAAACGGCCTTGGTTATAAAGGAAAAGGAAAACAAAAGTTGGGTGCGTTGAGAGGGGCAAAGAGAAGAAATTCACCAAGTTCCTCGAAAAACTACAAACAGAATTACTCAGAAAGAAGAAACAGAGCTACCAAAAACCCCAAAAGTTCTATAAAAGAAACACATATGATGGGAATGGTAGAAAATATCCAAGCCAAGCTGATTGGAACGATGTGAACTATCAACATAGACTTATGGAATATAAGCCCAAATGGCAAAGGCCTAGAACTCAAAAAAGGCCATTCCAAAAGTATAAAAGCTTTCATCAAAGACACATATGCACCTGACACTACACTCGAGAGACACCACAATTACCCAAAGAAGGCAATTGCTAAAACACATATACAAGCATACAGACAAAAGAGACAGTTGTATGAACCTAGAATCCCCAAGCAATTTGCCAAAATTAATTATGATTATGGCACTGATAGATGGCAACCCCTTAGAGCCAGATCATTTGGCTATAGGCTGGTTGGATCATCTTACAATACTAACCCCTCAGACCTGCACAAGTATGGGTACCTAAAACTTAATTTCCTTGATTGCAGTTCAAGGAATGTACCGTGAAATGCCAAGGAACCTGGTACATGGATAGTGGTTGTTCCGGACATATGACAGAAACAAGAAAAATCACAAAATTCAAGGAAGTTAAAGGAGCAAAAGTCATATTTGGAGGAAATGAAGCTCCAGGAGAAATAAGAGGCATTAGATCCATCAAGAAGAACGGATTAAAAATCACAGATGTTGCATATGTTGAAGGACTCAACTTCAAGCATCAGCCAACTTTGTGACAAGGGCTATAATGTTGGATTTAACATGGGTATATGCCAAATCAAGGATATTGAATCAAATGAAGTTGTGTTGCAAGGATGCGGACAAAAAGAACATGTATGTAGTAGATTGGTCAACCGCTACACCCAAAGACTTTGCTTATTTTATTAAAAAGAGCACAAATTGAATCAAGTTGGTTTGTGGCACAAAAAAGCTGAGTCACCTGAATTTCAAAACACTTAACAAGCTTGCCGTAAGTAATCTTGTGATAGGTCTTCCGGACTCACTCGATATACAAGAAAGAGAGTATATGTGACGCATGCCGAGAAGGAAAACAGATCAAATCATCATTCAAAGAAAAGACATGCCCATCTTCAACAAGGATATTGCACCGCTACATATGGATCTATTTGGTCCAGTTGAACCAGCTAGCATAAGTGGGAAGAAATATACCTTGGTGGTAGTAGATGACTACTCAAGATATACATGGACAACATTCATGTGTAAGAAGAAAGAAACTCTACGAAACTACCGGTGATGAAGAGGATTCAAAATGAGAAGAGCCAAACCATTATCAAAATAAGATCGACGGAGGAACCGAGTTTGTCAATGGTATAATAACTCAATATTGTATTGAAAATGGCATTGGTCATGAATTATCTGCGTAAGGACTCCACAACGAACGGAGTTCTGAGAAAGAAGAATAGAACTCTCAAAGAAGCGAAGGACCATGTTAGTAGAAGCGGGGTTACCAAAGAAATTTTGGGTCAAGCAATCAACACAAATTTTTGCTACACTCAAAATAGATGTATGATAAAAGACAGCTTGATAAAGACTCCTATGAGATTTGGACGGGAGAAAACCAAATGTTGCATATTTTAGAATATTTGGATGTAAATGCTTCATCCACAACAATGGCAAAGACAATCTAAAGGCTTTCGATGCTAAAGGCGATGAAGGTATCTTCTTGGGATACTCAAATTGAAAGCAAAGCCTACAGAGTACTCAACAAAAGGACTATGGTTGCGGAGGAATCCATTCATGTGGTATTCGATGAGCCAAATGTAAATGGAAAAGACATTGAAGAGTCACCGATAAGTCAATCATCCAACCATACGAGAAAAGTCCCTATCTTTGTCAAGTCAAGCCGGAATTATAAACTCGGATGAAGATGAGATAGCCGAGTCTCATAGAATCTTTGGAAAATTTGCAGGCTAAGTGATTGCGAGAGAGTCGATCAAAGCAACACACAACCGCTAGATGATCAATCCAGCTAACTTACTTTAACCGATGTAAGATGGCTGAAAGACCATCCACCGAAACTTGTCATTGGAGATATAAGAGAAAGCGTCAAAACAAGATCCGAACTCAACAAGAAGCTATGTTCACATACTTTATCTCACAAATAGGGCCTAAAGATGTGTTACAAGCATTGGATGACACACATTGGATTCAAGCTATGCAAGAAGAGTGAATCGGTTTGAAAGAAATAAAGTATGGGAATTAGTTCAAAGACCCACCCATCAAAATGTTATTGGTACTAAATGGGTGTTCGAAACAAGATGAACGAGGGGTTCAGGTGGTAAGAAACAAAGCAAGACTAGTAGCCAAAGGATATTGCCAAGAAGAAGGAATAGATTTTGATGAAACATTTGCTCCTGTAGCAAGATTGGAAGCTATAAGGATGTTTCTTGCCTATGCGGCTCACAAGAATTGTTGGGTAAAATTTTTAAAGTGTATGGTTTTGTTTTAAAAATGGCCGATAATGTATAGGCTAAAGTCGAGGCGAGTGATTCTGTCTCCGCAAGACGAAAACGCCCGTATACTAAGTGCTTACGGTTCCGTAAGCCGCCTCTAAGATACAACGACTTTACAAATCGATTAGCGGCAGACAAAGAAACCGGAACAACAAATAACAAACAAAAGTTCGAACTTTCAAGCTTTGAACGAAGGGAAAAATCAATATGCTCGTATGATGCAAATGACAGGTTATTATCTGTGTTTTTCGTATATTCAAATCATCTGCAGGGGCTTCAAAATTATAGGCAATGAAGTGCCCATACGGAAAATCGCGTCTGTAGGCTCGAAAAGGCACATTTGCACCGAACGCGCACTGCGCAGGGGGGAGCACGACTAGGTGCACGGGCGTGCGCGCGCCCGTCTTGGTGCTCGAACTCTCTGCTCGACGCGACGACCAGCGCCGGGCCGTGCGCGCTTGCCGTCTTGCGCGTGCTCCAACTCTCTGTAGGGAGCACGACCCGACCGCACGGGCCGTGCTCCCGCCCGTGCGCGAGGCCGAAGTTGAACTTATTTAATTAATTACAAAAAATTAATTAAACATTTATTTTTAAAGGTTTTTGGTCCAAAAAGAATAAGGGCCTTGAAGCCCAAGCCCAAGCCCAAGCCCAAGCCCAAGCCCAAGCCCCACGACCGGACCGGGCCGGGCCGAGCCGGCCGGCGGGCGGCGGCGGGCGGCGGCGCACAGCGTGTGCTTTGAACCAAACCCACAAGCATATAGGTCCTCTCCCCTTTAAAAACTTGGGTGCCCCCAAGGGCCCAAACCCATTTGTCCAACTTGGGATAAATAAAGTGTGCAAACTTTTCATCCTTTTCCTATGTGGGATGGAGCATCTCTCCTCCTCCACATTTTCCATTTTCCATACCATTTATTTATGTTAAGTGGCTAACTTCTAGCATTAATTTCTCATTCACCCGGAATCGGTTTTGAGAAATTCCAAATGATATTCTCATCTACTCTCTTAGTAGAATTTTTACAAATAATTTAATTTCATTTTTCACAAATGGAAACCACTTAATTAATTGGTCAAAATCGGGTCAACACCCAATTTCTCAAAGACCAATTCCAACAATCCCCACATGAATGAAATTAATGCATGCGTGTATGCAGATTAAGCTTGAAAGTCTCGGCGAATCGTTATTGCATCGAGGATAGGTAGCTTGTGGCTTTGAACCTTCCTTAGTAAAGTACTATCGGATTTACTAGCCGCTTAGTGACGCGATGTCTTGAACTACTCAGTTTGTGTAAAAACCAAGACAACAAAGATTTACACAATAACAACTCTAACACTTGTTGTTCTCACGTTGTGTCCATTTCGGCCCTGGACCATATCTTAGATTCATAAGTGTTTCTTTCGAAGCGGCCATTACTTCTCACTTATATAGGTGATCTCCTATTGAAGAGTATCCTGCCATACTCCACCTTTCGATATAGGAATCATTAAAAGTCTTGAACTTAACCTCACCACATTCAGCAGGTTTAAATACACTTGGATGTATCGAGAATGAGCTAACACATTTTCCAAGTGTTCAGCTGAACATTCATAACTTAGTTGTCCCATTGAACCAAGGTCTTGGGATCTCCAATTCACAAGGTTGGGTTACCGCTATGAACATTCTTTAAGTTGTGGATTTCAAACCCATTCCCCTTAACAATTTATACAGTTGATCTCGATCTATGCCTTTGTAAGCGGATCCGCAAGGTTTTCCTTTGACTTCACGTAGTCAACCGAAATAACCCGATTCGAAATCAACCGTTTATTGGTATTATGTCTCCGACAAAAATGTCTAGACTTACCTCTTTCCTTTGCACGAAAGGACACTTTTAATAAATACAACATTTCATGATTCAATGATCGTACCATCACTTATATCATAAATGCTGAATTTATTTCTTTCGGCTTCTACTTTTTCCAAAGCACCCCCACATTTCAAGGCAATCTCCTTTATGTGGGTTGCTTAAAAGTTAAGCTACTCTTTCAACTTCCGGTATCTTTGTTTAACACAAAGTTACCCAGAACTTTTATGGCTCTCGGCCACTCTATTTTGTTTTGTTAGAACATTATCCCGACAATCCAGTTAGAATCTCGTTCTACCAGATTTCAGATCTTAGTTCCAACAATTCCATCTTTTACAAGGCGTGTAACCTTTGATGTTATCACATCTTTAGTAAAACTTCAGATTTAACTTGTTACGGTGTCTGCCTTTAGTGTTACAACACTTTCGACTACACCTCATGCAAATGTGGTTTCGGTGTTTACAACACTTTTGGCAACACCTTCTGTTACAAAACAAAAAAGCAACAGAAACTCCACTGGTGTTCCACAAAGTATGATTATACCCCCACATTTGCCGATTTCCATTCGGAATCCCAGTTGTCTTCCTCAATCCGAAGTCGAACTATCAAATCCTCAAGCCCCATATCCTTTCGCTTGTGCTTGAGATAGTTCTTAAAATCTTTCCACGATGGCGGCAATTTTTCGATAATTGCAGCCACTTGAAAGGACTCGTTCAGAATCATCCCTTCAGACACTAAGTCGTGAAGTATGATCTGAATTTCTTGCACTTGGCTAATCACCGTCTTGGTGTCAACCATCTTATAATCCAGAAATTTACCGACTACAAATTTCTTTGCACCGGCATCTTCTGTTTTATACTTTTTCTCCAAAGAGTCCCACAACTCTTTGGATGTTTTGAACGAACTATAGACGTTATATAAGGTATCGTCTAGTCCATTCAAAATATAATTCCGACAAAGGAAATCACTGTTATGCCAAGCATCCACAGCGATTCTCCGTTCATTGTCGGATTCTTCATCACCAACGGCAGGGGGTTCCTCCTTCACGAAACGAGACAGCCCCAAGGTTGTCACGTAGAACAGCATCTTCTGTTGCCATCTCTTGAAGTCGGCACCGGAGAACTTTGCCGGTTTCTCGCCATGAGCGGAAGAAGCAATCTTCAAAACTGGAGCCATCGGTGTGAACGATCTGGAAGCCATCTTCTCGAACAGAAACAATAAATAAAGTTTTCGTCTTGCGATTGTTGGGTAAAATTTTTAAATCGTGTATGGTTTGTTTTTTGAAAAATGGTCGGATAATGTATAGGCTAAGTCGAGGCGGACTGGGATCTGTCTCCGCAAGACGAAAACGCCCGTATACTAGTGCTTACATTCGCGCTCGCCTCTAAGATACAACGACTTTTGATCCCGATTAGCAAAGACAAAGAAACCGGAACAACGGCCAACAAACAAAAGTTCGAACTTTCAAGCTTTGAACGAAGGGAAAAATCAATATGCTCGTATGATGCAAATGACGAGTTATTATCTGTGTTTTTCGTATATTCAAATCATCTACGAGGGCTTCAAAATTATAGGCAATGAAGTGCCCGTACGGAAAATCGCGTCGCGTCGTAGGCTCGAAAAAGGCACATTTGCATCAATGACAATCGCTACAGGAGGGGAGCACGACCAGGGCGCGCACGGGCCGTGCGCGCCCACGCGCGCGTGCTCGAACTCTGTTCGACGACGACCAGCGCCGCAGGCCATGCGCTTTGCACGTCGCGCGTGCTCCAACTCTCTGTAGGAGCACGACCCGACCGCTTACGGGCCGTGCTCCCGCCCGTCTTGCGCGAGGCGGTTGAACTTATTTAATTAATTACAAAAATTAATTAAACATTTATTTTTAAAGGTTTTTGGTCCAAAAGAATAAGGGCCTTGAAGCCCAAGCCAAGCCCAAGCCCAAGCCCCACGACCCGACCTGGCCGAGCCGAGCCGGCCGGGCGGCGGCGGCGCGGCACAGCGTGTGCTTTGAACCAAACCCACAAGATATAGGTCCTCTCCCCTTTAAAAACTTGGGTGCCCCCAAGGGCCCAAACCCATTTGTCCAACTTGGGATAAATAAAGTGTGTAAACTTTTCATCCTTTTCCTATGTGGGATGGAGCATCTCTCCTCCTCCACATTTTCCATTTTCCATACCATTTATTTATGTTAAGTGGCTAACTTCTAGCATTAATTTCTCATTCACCCGAAATCGGTTTTGAGAAATTCCAAATGATATTCTCATCTACTCTCTTAGTAGAATTTTTACAAATAATTTAATTCCATTTTTCACAAATGGAAACCACTTAATTAATTGGTCAAAATCGGGTCAACACCCAATTTCTCAAAGACCAATTCCAACAAGAATTTCATTGTATATCAGATGGATGTAAAAAGTGCATTCCTAAATGGGTTATTGGAAGAAGAAGTGTATGTTGAACAACCTCCAGGATTTTAGCAGAAAACTCTTGGAGATAAGGTATACAAACTCAAGAAAGCTCTGTGGTTTGATATACAGGTAGGGGATCACGCCTCAATCCCCAAAAAAAAAAAAAAAAAAAACTCAAGAAAGCTCTGTATGGATTGAAACAGGCACCCAGAGCATGGTACGATACTTTGTCACAATTCCTAACTGAGAATGGATTCACAAAAGGAAAAGTAGATAGAACACTTTTTAATTCAAGACAAGAAGAGCATACTTGCTTGTTCAAATATATGTGGATGACATCATTTTTGGATCCACAAACAAAGAGCTATGTGAAAAATTTTCAAACCTCATGCAAAGCAAATTTGAAATGAGCATGATGAGAGAGCGACATTCTTCCTTGGACTCCAAGTAAAACAACCAAGGATGGAACCTTCATAAGTCAAACAAAATACACCAGGAGATTTAATGAAGAAATTTGGTATGGAGGAGAAGTCTTCTCGTGAAAATACCAATGAATGCATCGATCAAAATGGACATGGATGCGGATGGCAAGCCCGTAGATCAAACAAGATACTGAGCACTTATTGGATCATTGCTTTATCTCACAAAGAAGCGGGCCGGACATCACCTTTGTTGTAGGTGTATGTGCGAGATTTCAATATGCTCCAAAAGAGAGCCATATGACCGCAAATGACTAAGAGGATTTTGAGATATTTGAAAGGAAGCGAAGTTGGCTTATGGTATCCAAAGGAAGGTGGATTCAAGCTAATTGGCTATTCGGACTGACTATCTTTGGATGCGAGTTGACGGGAAGAGTACCTCGCACATGTCAAATGCTTGGAAACAAAGCTAGTTTCCTGGTTTAGCAAAAAGCAAAATTCAATAGCCACCTCTACAAAAACGAAATACATAGTTGCGGGCAACTATTGTGCCCAAATCCTATGGATGAGGCAGCAGCTGAGAGACTATGAAGTTGAAGAAAAGGAAATTCCAATCATGTGTGATAACACAAGTGCAATTGCAATCACTCAGAATCCTGTGTTGCACTCAAGAACAAAGCATATCGATGTCAGATATCACTTCATAAGAGATCATGTTGAAAAGAAGGACATCATCTTGGAATATATTTCAACTGATAAACAGTTGGCTGACATATTCACAAAACCATTATGTGAATCAAGGACTGAATTCTCAAAATCAGCTAAATGAATCACCATGTCGGAAATGAAACACAAAAAGAGAGAAAGGATCAATTCTCAAAATCGGCTAAATGAATCACCGTCGGAAAAGAGACTATATCGAATTAGGGCAACTAAGTCAATGAGAAGAACTGCGTGACTGAAGAGTTAAATCGGCTAAGGGATAAGTTTCTAGTCATTTATGAGCAAAATGACAAAAACGCAATCGTTTTTACTAAGCGGGAATGTTTTTAAGAATGACGTCGATAATGATGATGTGTCAGACAAAAAAGCGCATACCAAGCTTATGATTGGATATAAATGCTTTGCCGCATTAAATTCGAGACATTAAATGCTAATCGGCGTGCAAAATCTAAGCCGTTGATTTCGATCACATTTCAAAAACCACCCGCACGCCCTTTCGTAAACCATACTTAAACCATTTTCGCTCTATTTTCTCTCACATATTACCAAAACGTTTCATTTCTATCTCGGAAGCAAAAGGCAAAACTCTCTCAAAACCCTATCAATATTCAAATCAACTTCTAAGTTTCTTTTCGTGAAATCTTGAAAAATGGCACCAACTTATGATTTCGTCAAGCTAGGAAGCAAATCCACACCGGGTCTACAGTGGATTTCGAGGGAATGGTCAAACAGGGGTCCGATGACGCCCTCATAAAGAAAATCGCCAAAAGCTCAAACGCCTGGTGAAACCATTTCTCGACGATGGAGTTATCGATGACCTATGTGGAAGAGGTCGCACGCTTCTACGTGAACGCCGAAATTCACGATGAGGGGATCAAATCCTCATCACGGGAAGGAGTTCATCATCTCGCAAGGATCGGCGCATCAAGCTTACTCTGCCGGCGGAAGGACCACCGAGAAATCAATGAAGGCGACGTAGACTTGGGCCGCTTGGAAGGAAGTAGCCAAGACCGACTATCTTTGAAAAGATAGTCTACACAGCCCAAAAAGGGGTCAGCCAAGGAGGACTACCACAAATGTTGGACATAGTTGCCAAATGCATAGACATCAAATTTGGCGCTTTGACCAACCGTCTAAAGCAAAACTCATCGTAATGGCTGCGATCATTGAAGAAAAGCAAGTAAATTGGGCTGAGTTTGTAAACAAAAAGACTACGCCAAAATGTAGGAACAAATCCTTCAAGGAGAATGGTGCATTTGGAGCATCCCTGGGATATGGCCTAGTGATTGGCCTAGTGATGGAGGTGAAAGGAGTCCCTCTTCGACATGGAAAGGTGTTCCATGTAAACAAGAGGATTTTTCGAGATCAAACCTCTCTGCGGGCGCACTGAGAGAGCCCACGCCAAGAGAGCGATACAAGTGAGGGGAATCACCACCCTGAAGATACAAATTGTTTCCTCTCCCCCAAAGAAGAAAGTCGCCCTGCGACTACTAAGAGAATCGCTGCCCGGCAGCTAAGAAAAACAAATCTGCTCCTGCCCCTGCAGCCGAGTCGCTTTGCCCGCAGTTTGTCTCTCCCTCAAAGAAGGCGGCCGAGAAAGGAATCTCAAATACCTTCTCCTATCGTCAAAAAGAGGAGAACTGATAAGCCAAGACGGCTGCTCCTCGAGAAGAAAACACCAAAGACTGCCCCACGCCCCGGACTCGGAAGACACTCTCTCCGAACTGTAAATCCCTCTTGTATGAACCAAGAGACGAAGAAGAATCATCAACCAATCCGAACTTGAAAACCGGGCCGAGTCGACCACTCACCGCAACAGAGATCACGGAGACTCACGGAGAAGTAGAGTCTCCGGATAATATTGATGAAATGACCAAGTCTGTTGAAGGCGTCGAGAGCAAATCAAGACCCAAATTAGTTCGAACAATTGAGACACAAGAAGAAGGTCGAAAGAGATGATGATGTGATGATCCTATCCCCACTTTATCCGGACATCCAAAATCGTCTCAGAGTGGAGGAAGTGGAAATTGAGTCGATCCAGGGAATAGTTCCAACGACACGAGTTTATCGAAGAAGAAGAGGAATCTGTTGAACTTTCTTGGGTCGACCACCGTGATCCAAGATCGGATGAAGAAAATCGCACGTATATCTTGCGCATTTTCAAGGACAAGGAGAAGGAGAGATCGGCGCGAGAGGAAATCGAGGCACGAGAGAAGGCCGGCATCGCCTCTCACCGGCACCCTGACGAACATACACATCCTCACCTCGACATTCTATCGAGAAAGTGATGAGGATCACGGACCTGCCGCCCGTAAGAGTTGCAAATGCAAAGAAGCAATACACGAATCCGAATTCTTCATGAGCAAAGAATGATGGAGGGACCAGGAGAGTCCTCCAAAACACACACCGAGTTGGATCCAATGGGAGTGGTGCGGCATATTGCCCGCTTGTTGCTTGCCACCACTTCCCCGACTCACTCGGAAGAAGGAATTAAGGAACTGGCGATGAAACGAGTTAGTGGGGACCCCGTCGAGCCAACCCCTAATGAATGTGTCTCACCACCCGCCCCAACTACCAACACTTAGTAGAAACAGTGGGAGTTTGGAGACGAGTGACCCCATTCCAAGTCACTCACCGGTGCGCCAAAATGGGGGGGAAACTCCCTCCACCGCAGCAAGGTCGGAGGATGTTTGCGCAGATGACTCCACAATGAATCTAGGAGGCGAAGTGGAGAAAGTACAAACACAAAATACACAAAGAAGTTGCCATCAACGAAGCTCGGGCATTGAGATCGCTCTCTCGGTGAGTGCCAACTCGCTCTGAAGACTAATGACGCCGCTGCGATGCGATCGAGGCACGAGGAAGGAATGTACAGGAGTTAACACTGGGCGATGAAAGTGCAATCCATGGGGTTGAGACTCCAATGGATGCCACCACGAAAGACCCTAAGACAGTGACATCACTGTCGAAAGGGAGGTCCAAGCTTCGCCGTTGTAGTTGAGACTGCGGGAGGTAATGAAGGTCAACGGGAGGTTGAGACTTCCCGGGTAAAAAGAAGTCAAGTAGAGAACATCCCTCCTGCTATCATTGATCCATCCGAAAAGGAGATTAGCGTATTTCACGACTCCCGGATAATCCCGATGTAACTTTTCCGGATCGGAAGAAGACAATGAAGCCGAGTCATCCCCAATCGATCCAAAAGACTCGACTAAGGATGTTCCAACCACGAGCAAGTCGACCTCAAGACTACTCGTCAAACTTTCAATTTTGATGATGAGCTACCCATGGAAATCTCATCATCGTCCGATGACGCTTCGATAAGGCCGAGGACCATCAACTCAATTGGAAAAACCACTGAGACCGACGGCCGTTGAGACAAATTGAGGCTCGGCAAAAAGTCGGGTCCACTTCACAAAAGACCCCACCAAACAGAGTCCATCGCGCAGCTCCCAAGCCGCAGGGTTCGACTCCACAAGGAACTTCACGCGCCCCTCTCATCATTGAACAAATCCCAGTTGGCCGTGATGATTCCTTTGTAGAATCATTTCCTTTCTCTCTGGAGGTACCCGACCTCCCTGACGAGTCAGAAAATGATCTCGCGCGCTTCCACAGACCAGATCCTGTCATTCCATCAGACACCATCGTTCCAGCGGACTATGACTTTGACGCTGCTTGGCCGTCAGCTGCAACGGAAGGAACAACTGAAGTTCGGGAAGTGTTCAAAGCTTTATTTGCAGAAATTGAACGAATGGAGAGGCACCAGGCCTCAATGGACATGAGACTGGATAACAGAGATGCCAACCTTACTGCTGACTTGAGAGGCATAATCGTCAGAATCAGGGAATGGTGGCAACAACAGCAAACAATGCGTGTGGAACAAGCTAGATACTTCAGGACATTGTTCAACAAGTTGTTGGTATGGAGAGCTGAGAATGCTGATGCAAAGACGAAATTGAGAGAACTCATTGAGCACATGCATGAAGCTCACACTACTGAGATAAAGCTGCTGCGTGAGCAAAATAAGAGTGATCTCCTGCGTCTGGAAGCAAAAATGGATAGTAAATTCAGCCTTCTCATGGCTGAGATGAAGCTAATTTCAGCAGAGTCCAACGCTACTCGCTCTGAATTTCGCGCCGCATACTCCGCAGCAGACTCGAGGCAGAACTCGGCTATCAACAGGCTCGACTTCCTGCTTGCAAGTATGTTTCCAGGGGTTCCTCTCTCCTTTGATGATGCCAAAAAGGGGGAAGAGGAATACCTAAAAGCGCTGAAGAGTTCTGATGTTGGAAAGGAAGGAGCAGCTGCAAATGGGAAAGACAGTTGAGGAAGTGTCAAAACAAAAGAAAGGAAAGTCAGTTGAGGGGGAAGTATCGAAAGATGTGACATTGATGATTGCACAAACCCCCCAACAAGGTCTTGTCACACCGATATTATCGCAAGAAACTCCCAGTGACTCGCCACTCCAACACTCGCGCATCTATGGGTCGAAAAGAGAAAAACAATTGAAGTAGGGATGGAGGAAGTGGAAGGAAGGTTGAATGCCCGAGTTATGGACATCTTGAAACAACATGGAGGCATTCCAGTAGACATAGACACTTATGCCATCTCAGATGTCGGGACCGAGCCACGATCAGTTGATGAATTTAAAACGCTCGCATCTGAAGGATACTTCGCAAACATGTCTATGGCTCAAGCCTGGGACTTATACTGGGAAAAGGTGTTAGGATCGAAAGTGCTTACTGGATTTGACGACTGTCCCCACAAACCAACACGAGTCTTTTCTAGCGCGTTTTGTCCTCACTCACGCGCACCCTGAAAAACTTCCCAGGGGGTCACCCATCCCATGTCTACTCCAGGTCAAGCACGCTTAACCTCAGAGTTTCTATGTAATGGACACCAGAAAAGAAGATGCACCTTGTTGGTATGAGTAGTACATATCTAATCATTTAAGCTCTACTTTTTAACTCTGTCAACCCAAGGTTGATTCCTGTAGGGCACCCCCTACAGTTCACAACGGCAATAAGCAGAGCCCCACACTAAGTGGTGGACGGACATGAGGGGCTTCGCAAGAATCCATATGGATCCTCGGCAAGTTGGGCAGCCACAGCTCCGATGCAGTACAGCAAATCCTAAGGGTGATCGCTGGGACCCCATAATCCCAACAATCTCCCCCCCAGCGGCACCCGGGCGGATTTGAACTTGCAACCTCGCTCTGATACCACTTGTAAGTCCAAGCGGCTACGATAATCTAGAGGGGGGGGTGAATAGATTATCTCCATCTTTTCGATTTCGCCCTCTTTTTCCAACCGAATGCTCAAAGATAATAACAAAGGTGCGGAATGTAAACAACACACGCGATTTAAAGAGGTTCAACCCACCTAGGGCCTAATCCTCTACCACCCCAGTATATCCGGGATGGATTTCAAAAAGAAAAAGAATTTTATTAATTACCAAAATTAATACAAATTCAACTTACAACACCTTGAAGAGCACCACACTCTTCTTCAACACCACCTTTGGAGATTACCACAATCTCCCTTTGAAGATTACCACAATCTTCCTTCAACGGCACCTTGTGAAGATTACCACAATCTTCACCCTTGAAGAGCACCACACTCTTCAACACCTCAACAAGAAGATTACCACAATCTTCTCACACCTAACACCTAGATCACCCAAGTGTGTTCTTACCACAAGAACACTCACAAGGATATCTTGTGTTGAATGATTACCCAAATTCAAGATTACAACTCGATAATTGATAATACAATAGAGTGCAAGTGTAATCAAGAAAAGCCTAGACCTCAAGGATGTGAAAGTGAATAGCTAGGCAAATTACAACAAGAAATAAGACAATGTAAGAACAAGTGTATTCTTGAGTGTATCTTGTTGTGTTGTAGTTTTCTCTCATGTTGTGTTGCTTCAATTCTTCCTCTATTTATAGGAGATGATTGATACTTGATAGGCTCCTCTTGGAATCTGATTTCTACAAAAAAATTGCAATTAAATGGTAAAGCTCTTAATATTTTACTTTGTTCACTTACCACTTTGGAATTTGATCATGTTGTAGGTATTCGATCGGCACATGAAGTATGGCAAAAATTAGAAGCCATCTATGAAGTATATGCAAATGAAAGGAGCAACTCAAAAGCATCTACTTCACAAATGGATACAACATCAAATCCAACAACATGGGATAAGCCTTCTACAACCTCCCATGATGAAAAAATTGAACAATGCCTCATAGGCATCGAAGAAGAAAACGAGGTAAGTTCTAAACCCTCTACTTCCTATGATAATGATTATAGTGATTTACAAAATGATTATAATGAGCTACAAGATGAATTCCAAAACTTACTTGTTAAATACAAAAATTTGAAAAAGGAATTCATTGTTTTGAAAAATGATAAGGATAGTTTATTTACTTCCTATGAATCACTATCATGTGCTCACACCACCACTTTTGACAAGGTTAGAAACCTTGAGAAAGAAAATAGTACTCTTGTTGAGGATATAAATTGCATGAAAAATGACTTATCTAAATCCAACTTGAGTACCGATAGAATAACCAATATTGTTGATTGTTGTAATAATTCGAAATTAGAACTTGATCATAAGCCTAAGGGTGTCAATCACATGAAAAAGAATCAAGTCTCTAAGCACGTTGGTCATTATGCTCCTAGAATTATTACATGCTTTTATTGCATGTAAAAAGGGTCATACGGTAAATACTTGCCGGGCTAGAAATAGCTCTAATTATTGTTGGAGACCTAAAAGTCTCAAGACTAATCCTAAAGGACCCAAACACATAAGGGTACCACAAAATAATGTGTTATTAGGTACCCGGCGAAATAATGATCGAAGAAAATTCATACCGCCAAGAAGGCATCAAATGACCGATTCATTTGATCAAAGAAGGAGAAACTATTTTCAACAAAGCCAATTTCCAAAAAGAAGATATAATCAAAAATGGGAAGAACACAATCCATGGAAATGGCAAAGACATCATCAACAAGATGATTTTCAAAGAAGAAGAGACTATCAACAATGGGAAGGACAAAAATTTTGGAGATGGAGTAATTGGAGAGATTATCATCAACATGAAGATTTTCAAAAGGGAAGATATCATCAACAATGGGAACGACACAACCCATGGAAATGGCGTAATTGGTAATCCGTATCTCCTCATTTAAATATGCATTTTATCTTATTTCTATGCATGTTTTTATTTGTGTCTTAAATGCAAAATGAGTTTTCATGTATTTAAATTTTAAATTAAGGTCTTCAAAACTTATTTGTATTGTTAAAATTTTTGAAAGAAGACCTTATATGATGTTTTTAAAACTCTTGTGCATTTTTGTAGACTAAAGTGTATTATCATCTCTTATGAATTTTTATGGCATGAGCTTACTTGTGATATCTCTTAGCCTACACTTTTTTCATTATGATTTGTGCTAGATTTGTCTTAAGAATTGTGTAGGATTTACATACTTTCACAAATGGCCATTTTGTCAAGAAAGGCATAAATTATCGAGGTACGTTTACTTGTGTTATTCTTACTTTTATAGACTCGATATATGTATTGCCATGTGCCTATGTGCTTGTTTTTCATAGTATTTCATACAAGTGCCATTGAGAGGATTTTTAGATTTTTTTTGAAAGGCACTATTCGATATTTGATTGCACATATTTGCTTTGTAAACTTTTGTTCAAATACTTCTTTTAAATGAGGTCTCAATTATATGCTATCGGATTTTCAAATTTCAAAAGAGACCTTTTGTAGCTTTCTTAAGCTTATTTGAACTTGCATGATTTATTAGACTCTTGATGATATTCTAAATGCATAGTATGTGTTTCTTGCTTCATGATCTATATATATATATATATATAGTGTCTATTCCTACTATGCTCTTTTTGCAAGAAATTTTGTGATTGATGATTGAAGCATGTTTTTACACTTGGGCTATTTTTTTCTTGTATAAGCGATGCCGTTAATGAGTTTGTTAAGTTGTGTAGATGAGAAATGAAGTACTCCAAATATTTGGATGTAAATGTTCTATTATGAACACCTTAGATCAATTGGATGCCCTATGATGATAGTGATGAAGAAGACAAATTCCTCAATTGATGCTTCAAGATGAAGATTGGTTTTTAAATTGCAAGATGAGCTAAAAAGGAAATGATACTTGGAAGTTGATGCCATGTCTTTCATCACAAACGATTATAAATGCAAAATGGGCACTCCGGAACAAACTCGATGACCAAGGCAACATTGGTCGAACTAAGGCGAGGTTAGTAGCTCGAAGGTATTTTCAAGAAGAAGGTAATGATTTTGATGTAATATTTGCACTCATAGCTCTTTTAGAAGTTATTTGCATTTTACTTGCCCATTCTTGTTTTAAGAAAATTTCAAGCTTTACTAAATGGATGTTAATTTTCTAAATAGTTTTATTCATATAGAAATCTATCGGAGTTTAAAATTCTAGGCCAAATTTTTTTAAAAAAAGAAAAAAAAAGGCCTTGTACGGTTGATAGACTTAGCTATTTTTGCTAAATGATTCTACTAGAGGTAAAGTTGATACTACTCTCTTTGTTTGTGAAAAAGGGCAATATTGTTTAAACTTGTGCATATTTATGAGAATATTTTTGGTGCTACTAATGAATATTTGTGCAAGATATGGTTCTCTAAGTTGATGCAAGGTGTACTTGAAATGAGCATGATTTCTTGCTTGGACTTCAAATCATTCAATGCCAAGTAGATGGTTACATTTCAAAAGAACTCTTGAAGGAGTTAGGCATTGAAGAAGGAAGAATCATTCCAACCTCTATGGCTATCAATGAAGAGATTGACAAAGGTTGAGAAAGGCATGTCGGTTGACAAACAAATTCGAGGTATGTCTTCTTGTATTATTCCTATTGACTCGACATTCCATATACCTTATGTCTATATGCTCGACTTCAAAAACTATCCCAACGAATCTCATTAAAGTGCCATTAAAAGAAATTTTCAAATATTTGAAAGGCACTTCTTCTTATGACTTGTTGTATCCAAAGCTTTAAAATGTTCTTATTTTTCGGGATAACAAGTCCGGTCAAAATTATTCAAACTATGGTTCGTCATAATCGAACTAAACATATTGAGATTCGATATAATTGTTAAGGGATTGCATGTTTTAATAAAAACTTGAGATGTGTTTCATTCCGTCTCAAGGATAACTCGCGGATTTTTTTTTAATCGCTCACCGCCGAGTAATTTACCTCATTTCGAGCTTGATTATGACATAATGTATATTGAATAAGGTATACGTTTGCATTTTGCACGTTTTTAAAACTTAGGGGGAAAAATCGGATTTTTGGTTGAAAATTCGGATTTTATTAAAATCGCAAGACAAAATGGGCTGATGAGGTTGAGGGCAACCTCGCCCTCAACGCGGCCGTCGCCGCTCAACCACGACGGCCAAGTCGCCGCTAGGCTATAATTTGGATTAAAATGGTTCTGTCTTGACATTCGCCATTTTACCTTATTTTGGCCATTTTTGTCCCCTTTGCAAATTTCACACACAATTCACTTCAAATGAGTTTTGATGCATGAATTATATATTTTGGGGATTATCTAGCTCGACTATCATCATCATTGCTCGTCTTTACCGATTGAATGGTAAGAATTTCACTATCTTTAGCTCAATTGGGTTGAACCCTTGAGTTTGTGGCTTATATGTATTTTTCTTGATGTGATTCATATATGTTTGTGATGAGCTTATTGATTGTTGATGAATGATATTCGGTGATGAAAAACTTGGCTTGATTTCATTTACAAGGGCTATATATAACTTTCTCTATTTTTGACGCCCGCCAAGTGTTCGATAAAACGTTTCAATGAAAAATTCATCACCTACATGATTCTCTCGATTTCAAAAGTCTTATACATTTATAGAGATCATGTTTTGCTTATCAAATGAGTGTTCATAAACCTCTACAAGTCGTATGATTCGACTTTTCCCTTCTATTTGGCTTATAAGCTTCAATGTTCAAATAGCTCGATACATCGGTTTAGTTGCACACTTTGATATGAATATATGATGTATTTATCGTGCTAACATTCTTTTTGATGATTCCAAAGGGGGAGAAACAGGTGGAGAAACAGGTTATAAGCTCTTTAGCTCAAAGAAGCTAAGATAAGCTCAAACGAAAAGAAGCTATAAGCTATGGCTTCCTAAAGCCATAAGTTGTGTATGATTCTTGGTCCATTGGTTGTAGTATGGACTTATATATGTTCCTAAAGCTTATGTTTAAGTTGCTTCTATATAACTCTTGTTGTGCTTGTTGATAGGGGGAGCATGTGCTATATGTGTTTGAATATCTCTACTCCCATCCTTGTGCTTTTATTGCATGGAATGTTGTCGCTCACAACGGATAGTTCTCTTTAACCTTAGAAAATTGTTTTGTTTTCAAAATCGACCTCGTTAAAAGTGTTTTGGTTTGTAATCATCAAAAAGGGGGAGATTGTTTGATAAATGGTTTTATCATGATTTTGATGATTTTGATTTTACACCAAAACAATGGTTTTAAAAATTTGTCATCCAAATACTCCTAAATGATTTAAAATGATTTTAATATTTTTCTGGAGTATTTCCTCAAGTTTATTTTCGATACAAAATTGGACAATTCATTTAATGTTTTTAAGTCAATGGTTTTTTACATTGAAACTATGTTGTCCAAATACTCCCAATTGATCTAAAATGTTTCTACTATTTTTCTGAGTATTTATTGGAATTTATATCGGACAACACTTTGTGTGTAAATGTTTTATTTCTTCTAAACTATATTTCTAATGTTGTCCTAAATACTCCCGATCGGTTTAAAATGTTTTTACGAATTTTTCTGGAGTATTTCTTGAGGTTTATTTTTGATAAAAATCGGACAACTTGTCATTGAGGAGGTCGACCGGTCGACCGGCGAGCGACCAGTACCTGGGAACAAGTTTCGTGAAACAGAAACTTGAGAACTCTCAAAATTGATCAGTGCAACCGGTCGCACATAGGCTCGACCGGTCGAGATGCCCTTCGACCGGTCGCCCCGTGTTAATTTGGTGCTATATGTTTCAAACTTCTATTTCGTGCGACGACGGCCGCCTCTATGCTTTGACAGCAAATTTCTAACCGTTGTGCAGCAGACAGCTTTTCCCTAAATTGTGGGATTGATTTCTAACAGCTATAATCTTGATTTTAATTGCAATTGTTTTGTAGAAATCAGATTCCAAGAGGAGCCTATCAAGTATCAATCATCTCCTATAAATAGAGGAAGAATTGAAGCAACACAACATGAGAGAAAACTACAACACAACAAGATACACTCAAGAATACACTTGTTCTTACATTGTCTTATTTCTTGTTGTAATTTGCCTAGCTATTCACTTTCACATCCTTGAGGTCTAGGCTTTTCTTGATTACACTTGCACTCTATTGTATTATCAATTATCGAGTTGTAATCTTGAATTTGGGTAATCATTCAACACAAGATATCCTTGTGAGTGTTCTTGTGGTAAGAACACACTTGGGTGATCTAGGTGTTAGGTGTGAGAAGATTGTGGTAATCTTCTTGTTGAGGTGTTGAAGAGTGTGGTGCTCTTCAAGGGTGAAGATTGTGGTAATCTTCACAAGGTGCCGTTGAAGGAAGATTGTGGTAATCTTCAAAGGAGATTGTGGTAATCTCCAAAGGTGGTGTTGAAGAAGAGTGTGGTGCTCTTCAAGGTGTTGTAAGTTGAATTTGTATTAATTTTGGTAATTAATAAAATTCTTTTTCTTTTTGAAATCCATCCCTGATATCTTTGGGGTGGTAGAGGATTAGGCCCTAGGTGGGTTGAACCTCTTTAAATCGACGTGTGTTGTTTACATTCCGCACCTTTGTTATTATCTTTGAGCATTCGGTTGGAAAAAGAGGGCGAAATCGAAAAGATGGAGATAATCTATTCACCCCCTCTCTAGATTATCGTAGCCGCTGACTTACAAAAGGGTCTCACGTTATGTGAAGAAGAGGCGACAGCGGAGACTACCTATCACTCTGCTGGCCACTCACCGGAAAGAAGAAGACCCCAAAGACAATACACACCCGAGGAGGAAGAGGAAGAAGCGAAGGTGGAGGAAGAGGTTTCGGACCTGGCCTCGCCTAAAAACATTGAGTACATAGATCCGGGCAAGAAAGGAGGGATCTCATCAATGTCTTGACCAAGTAGCCAATCTGCAAGTGGCTAAAAACAATGCTGAGTATGTGAAAAGAATCGAAGAAGAAAATAAAAGACAAACTCAGCTATGGGAGGAGAGACAAGAGAGATTAAGAAGAGATGAAGCTGCCCGGAAAGCATATGAAAAGAAGAAGAAGGCGGCTGAAGATGAGAAAAAGAGAAGAAGACCAGAAGATGACAGAACTGAAGAAGATGAAAGAAGGAGGCAGCGAAGGAGATGAATTATGGATTATACTTAGTCCATTTGATGTATTATGGACTCATATTCATGTAAATGATGTTTTGTTGACAGGGGGAGCTTATAAGCTCTTGATATTTAAGCTCAAGTTGTAAAAGCTGAGCTTTTAGCTTTTGGTTGATTGCTTCTGTATTACTCTTGTTGTGCATATTGATAGGGGAGCTCTTGCTATATATGTTTAATATCTCTACTCCCATCCTTGTGATTATATTGCATGGAATGTTATCGCTCACAACGGATAGTTCTTTTTTAACCGGTAAAATTGTTTTGGTTTCAAAATCGACCTTGTTAAATTGTTTTGGTTTGTAATCATCAAAAAGGGGAGATTGTTTGATAAATGTTTTATCATGATTTTGATGATTTTGTTTTTATACCAAAACAATGGTTTTAAAGGTTGTCCAAATACTCCTAAATATTTTAAAATGGTTTTAATATTTTTCGGAGTATTTCTTCAAGTTTTATTTTAGATATAATTGGACAATACTTTTAATGATTTTGTGTTAATGTGTTTTTATACCAAAACAATGTTTCTAAATGTTGTCCTAATACTCCCGATCGGTCTAAAATGTTTTTACTACTTTTTGGAGTATTTGTTGAGGTTTATTTTCGACAAAAATTGGACAACATTTCTGTCTCTTGGTCGACCGGTTGCCCTATAGGGCAACCCGTACCTGAAGATGAATTTTGAAAAAAAAATAGACAGAAGAGAAAATCATCAGGTCAACCGGTCGCCCTGGGCGTCGACCGGTGGCCCAGGGTGCGACCGGTGCCTGGGAGCTATGTTTTGAAACAGAACGTTATTTCTTGAAATAGCATCGAGGGGGACCGGTTCCCAAGGGGGTCGACCGGTCGAGCACCCCCTGGACCGGCTGCCCTATGTATTTTTTGCTGTGTTTCTTTTTAATCTCTATAATTGCGCGACCGGTCGCCCTCAAGTTTGACAACAAATTTCTAACCGTTGTGCAGCAGACAACTTTTCCCTAAATTGTGGGATTGATTTCTAACACTATAATCTTGATTTTAATTGCAATTTTTTTATAGATATCAGATTCCAAGAGGAGCCTATCAAGTATCAATCATCTTCTATAAATAGAGGAAGATTTGAAGCACAACAACAAGAGAGAACAATACAACACAATAAGAAATACTCAAGCAAATATTTGGTCTTATATTGTCATTATTCTTGTTGTAATTTGCCTAGCTTATCACTTTCACATTCTTGAGGTCTACGCTATTCTTGATTACACTTGCACTCAATTGTATAATTCATTATCGAGTTGTAATCTTGGATTTTTGGGTAATCATTCAACACAGGATATCTTTGTGAGGGTTCTTGTGGTAAGAACACACTTGGGTGATTTAGGTGTTAGGTGTAAGAAGATTGTGGTGATCTTCTTGTCGAGGTGTTGAAGAATTTGGTATTCTTTAAGGTTGAAGATTGTGGTAATCTTCAAAAGGTGCCGTTGGAGATTGTGGTAATCTTCAAGAGAGATTGTGGTAATCTCAAAGGTGGTGTTGAAGAAGAGTGTGGTGCTCTTCAAGGTGTTGTTGTAAGTTGTGTTGGGAAATTTATTGTTTAGATTTTGATGAATGCCATGTAAAACTTAGAATAGGAAGTTGGCACCCCATTTTTGTTGTAAAATCGCATTGTAACAAATAAGGCTAGTCAAGTTTGAGTTAAGTCGGCTATGCCTAAACATGCAAGAAGACAACTGGAGACTAGAAGGAAGACTCACGCAGAGGACCGAGTATGGCAAAGAAGAGAAGACGGGAACTCGATCAAGGTGCAACTGAGATGCAAAATGAGTAAAGTATCGATCAAGTCAACTCAAGATAGCCAAGTCTCAAGTTGAAGTGACGAGAAGAGTCATTCAATGATTGAAAGTCGACTCTAAGTCACCTGGGAAAGCAAGGAAATGCGAATAAGTCGAGATAATCGAAAGAGATCCGTTGCACGAAATCAAGAGAATTACTTAAACAAGTAATACCTCCATGCTACCTTTCTCGAAGTGCTCGGTCGAAGCGTGCAAAGGAATGAACCAATGGGAAGCACTACACCGTGTCGAACTCGAAAAGTCAAGAATAATTCATACGAGGAAGTGGCAATTCCAAGGATCGCAACAAGACAAGCCAACGACCACAAGTGACTTTCAAAAATAAGCCTATCTCTTCAACGGGCAGATTTTTGAAAGATCACTATAAAAGGCTGAGCAATGACTCTGAGAGAAGGTTACCAAGGTTACCTGAACCACGAACATTCAAGAAAATATTTGAACTGTAACCTAAGATATTCTCAAATCATTCAAGATTAATCCTCAAGCCTACATTACGAATAAAATCAATCCAACACTCACCGTGAAGGAAAGATAACTTCAATCGCTTGAAGAGGAAATTGTTGAAGAATCAAGGGGTCTACATTCCACGAAGGATTGTAGGAAGGTTCAAGGTCGAACCAGTCTCGAGTTTTTGGAGGGCTTCGTGATCAAATCCAAAGAGCTTGAGCAAGTGAGTTGTAGTAGCAAGGCAAAATGCCGCCTGAAGAAGCCGAGTCATACGAGAAGCCACCGAGTGATCAAGGCATCTCCGATCGAGTCCCAAAGGATCAAGTCGATGTGTGATCGGGACTTGTATCCGGACTGCTACCACTTTGTATCTTGATCAATACCTAGTGGATTCCTCCAGGAGTTGGAGAAGAGAGGAGTAGAAGAATTACCCCATCTTCGAACCTCTATAAAAATTTATCGTGTCATTTACATTTCAGCACTTTAATTCCTGCATCTTATTTGTTTAATTCTGCTGACATATTTGCTATCCAACTGATAATCTCTAAGTACTAAAACCAAGCATTAAATCATAACTAAACCAAACTTAAGGGTGTTAAGTCTTCCGCTAAAAACAAACCACACGTTGAGCTAATTCGGTCTTAACACCGAGTTATTCTATCAACACTCGACTCAGTCCATTGAGTGACTAAATCTATTGATTAACTAAATTGGTCATCAAGGACACAAACGTAGTAGTATCAACTCGAACTTTTAAAAGGACCAAAAGTGAAAATTTGGTAAGGTTTATTCAATCCCCCTTCTAAACCTTACACTCACACCCCTTGGGACCTACAAGTTGAATTTGTATTAATTGTGGTAATTAATAAAATTCTTTTTCTTTTTCGAAACTCATCCCGGATATACTGGGGTGGTAGGGCACGTAGTCCCTAGGTGGGGTGAAGCTCAATAAATCGACGTGTGTTGTTTACTTTCCGCACCTTTATTCTTGTCTTGGCGTATTTGAATCAAAAAGAGGGCATAATCGAAAAGATGGAGATAATCGATTCACCCCCCCTCAAGATTATCGTAGCCGCTTGGACTTACACGTCGTTCGGCCCGAGACGAGCTTAGCGGCATATGCTATGCGCCGCGTAACTCCACCCGAGTCAAAAGTTATGCACGGCCAAGCACGCTTGACTTTGGAGTTCTTATGGGATCCGGTGCATTAGTGCTCGTATGATCGCACCCATCAGGCTGAGCGCGCTTCATTCTTTTATGCGAGGGGATGAGAGTAGTACTAGGATGGGTGACCCCCTGGGAAGTCCTCGTGTTGCACCCCTTTTTTGCGACAATCCTACCCATTTTTCTTTTCTTTTTTTTAATCTTAACGATCTCGTTGGCTATTCCTTCTTCACAAAACAAACAAAATTGGTGGGAGATTGTCTGTCTTTTTCTACTTTACTTGTCAAAAGTCACTCGAACGAGAGGTGAAAACGGCACGAAGCCCATAAAAGTGGCCCAAAAAGGCCCGAAATGGCCTCTTTAGGGCTCGGAATTCAACTGCAAGGGGAAAGCCCTTTTCCCATGCCGTTCGGCCCGAGACGAAGCCATGAGCATATCTTTGTCTTGCCGCGTAACTCCACCCGAGTCAAAGGTTATGCACGTCCGGTTGCGGCGCCAGCGCACGCGGCTTTTGCTCTCATCCCCTCGCATAAAATAATGAAGCGCGCTCAGCCTGATGGGTGCGATCATACCAACAATAATGCACCGGATCCCATCAGAACTCCGAAGTCAAGCGTGCTCGGGCGAGAGTAGTACTAGGATGGGTGACCCCTGTGAAGTCCTCGTGTTGCACACCTTTTTTGCGACAATCCTGCCCGTTTTTCTTTTCTTTTTTTTAATCTTAACGATCTCGTTCGCTATTCCTTCTTCACAAAACAAACAAAATTGGTGGGAGATCGTCCAGCGTGCTTTGTCGTTTTCTACTTTACTCCTCGGAAATCACTCGAACGTGAGGTGATAACGGCACGAAGCCCACAAAAGTGGCCCAAAAAGGCCCGAAACGGCCGCTTCAGGGCTCGGAATTCAATTTCAAGGGGCAACCCTTATATCCCATGTCGTTCGGCCCGAGACGAGCTTCACGAGCATATGTTGTGCGTCGCGTAACTCCAACTGAGTCAAAAGTTATGCACGTCCGAAGTTGCAGCGCACCACGCGGAGCTTTGCTCTCATCCCCTCACATAAAAGAATGAAGCGCGCTCTGCCTGATGGGTGCGATCATACCAGCACTAATGCACCGGATCCCATAAGAACTCCGAAGTTAAGCATGCTTGGGCGAGAGTAGTACTAGGATGGGTGACCCCCTGGGAAGTCCTCGTGTTGCACCCCTTTTTTGCGATTTCTTTTTTTTAATCTTAACGATCTCGTTCGCTATTCTTTTTCACAAAACAAACAAAATTGGTGGGAGATCATCCAGCGTGCTGTCGTTTTCTACTTTACTCGTTGAAAATCACTCGAACGTGAGGCGAAAACGGCACGAAGCCCACAAAAGTGGCCCAAAAAGGCCCGAAACGGCCGCTTCAGGGCTCGCAATTCAACTGCAAGGGGGCAGACCCTGTAGCCCATGTCGTTCGGCCTGAGACGAGCTTCACGAGCATATGCTTTGCGCCGCATAACTCCACCCGAGTCAAAGGTTATGCACGTCCGAAGTTGCAGCGCACCACGCGGATCTTTGCTCTCATCCCCTCGCATAAAAGAATAAAGCGCGCTCAGCCTGATGGTTGCGATCATACGAGCACTAATGCACCGGATCCCATCAGAACTCCGAAGTCAAGCGTGCTTGGGCGAGAGTAGTACTAGGATGGGTGACCCCCTGGGAAGTCCTTGTGTTGCACCCCTTTTTTGCGACAATCCTACCCGTTTTTCTTTTCTTTTTTTTAATCTTAACGATCTCGTTCACTATTCCTTCTTCACAAAACAAACAAAATTGGTGGGAGATCATCCAGCGTGCTGTCGTTTTCTACTTTAGTCGTTGAAAATCACTCGAACGTGAGGCGAAAACGGCACGAATCCCACAAAAGTGGCCAAAAAAGGCCCGAAACGGCCGCTTCAGGGCTCGGAATTCAACTGCAAGGGGGCAAGCCCTATAGCCCATGTCGTTCGCCCGAGACGAGCTTCATGCGAGCAATTGTTGTCGCCACGTAACTCCACCCGAGTCAAAAGTTATGCACGTCCGAAGTTGCAAAATACACGCGAGCTTTGCTCTCATCCCTTCGCATAAAAGAATGAAGCGCTCGGCTTAACGGGTGCGATCATACCAGCACTAATGCACCGATCCCATCGAACTCCGAAGTCAAGCGTGCTCGGGCGAGAGTAGTACTAGGATGGGTGACCCCCTGGGAAGTCCTCGTGTTGCACCCTTTTTGCGACAATCCGCCCATTTTTCTTTTCTTTTTTTTTAATCTTAACGATCTCGCTCGCTATTCTTTTTCACAAAACAAACAAAATTGGTGGGAGATCATCCAACATCTTTGTCGTTTTCTACTTTAGTCATTGAAAATCACTTTCGAACGTGAGGCAAAAATGGCACGAAGCCCACAAAAGTGGCCCAAAAGGCCCGAAACGGCCGCTTCAGGGCTCGAATTCAACCGCAAGGGGGCAACCACATTGCCCATGTCGTTCGGCTCCGAGACGAAGCCAGCGAGCATATCTTTGTCGCGCGCACGTAACTCCACCCGAGTCAAAGGTTATGCACGTCCCAGAAGTTGCAAATAAGACCACGCGGATCTTTGCTCTCATCCCCTCGCATAAAAGATAAAGGGCGCTCGGCTGATGGTTGCGATCATACGAGCACTAATGCACCGGATCCCATCAGAACTCCGAAGTCAAGCGTGCTTGGGCGAGAGTAGTACTAGGATGGGTGACCCCCTGGGAAGTCCTTGTGTTGCACCCCTTTTTTGCGACAATCCTACCCGTTTTTCTTTTCTTTTTTTTAATCTTAACGATCTCGTTCACTATTCCTTCTTCACAAAACAAACAAAATTGGTGGGAGATCATCCAGCGTGCTGTCGTTTTCTACTTTAGTCGTTGAAAATCACTCGAACGTGAGGCGAAAACGGCACGAATCCCACAAAAGTGGCCAAAAAAGGCCCGAAACGGCCGCTTCAGGGCTCGGAATTCAACTGCAAGGGGGCAAGCCCTATAGCCCACGTAGTTCGGCCTGAGAGAAGCTTCGCGAGCAATTGTTGTGCGCCGCGTAACTCCACCCGAGTCAAAAGTTATGCACGTCCGAAGTTGCAATAAGACCACGCGGAGCTTTGCTCTCATCCATTCGCATAAAAGAATGAAGCGCTCTCACCTTAATGGGTGCGATCATACCAAAGCACTAATGCACCGGATCCCATCGTAACTCCGAAGTCAAGCGTGCTCGGCGAGAGTAGTACTAGGATGGGTGACCCCAGGAAGTCCTCGTGTTGCACCCCTTTTTTTGCGATAATCCGCGCCCGTTTTTCTTTTCTTTTTTTAATCTTAACGATCTCGCTCGCTATTCTTTTTCACAAAACAAACAAAATTGGTGGGAGATCATCCAAACTCTTTGTCGTTTTGTACTTTAGTCATTGAAAATCACTCGAACGTGAGGCAAAAAAATGGCACGAAGCCCACAAAAGTGGCCCAAAAAGGCCCAAACGGCCGCTTCAGGGCTCGCAAATTCAACTGCAAGGGGGGCAAGACCCAGCCCCACATCGTTCGCCCGAGATGAGCTTCGCGAGCATATGCTTTGTCGCCGCATAACTCCACCCGAGTCAAAGGTTATGCACGTCCGGGTTGCAACAAGACCACGCGGATCTTTGCTCTCATCCCCTCGCATAAAAGAATAAAGCGCTCGGCTGATGGTTGCGATCATACCAGCACTAATGCACGGATCCCATCGAACTCCGAAGTCAAGCGTGCTTGGCGAGAGTAGTACTAGGATGGGTGACCCCACGGGAAGTCCTCGTGTTGCACCCTTTTTTTGCGACAATCCTACCCGTTTTTCTTTTCTTTTTTTAATCTTAACGATCTCGTTCACTATTCCTTCTTCACAAAACAAACAAAATTGGTGGGAGATCATCCAAACTTTGTCGTTTTCTACTTTAGTCGTTGAAAATCACTTTCGAACGTGAGGCGAAAACGGCACGAATCCCACAAAAGTGGCCAAAAAGGCCCAAAACGGCCGCTTCGGGGCTCGGAATTCAATTGCGCAAGGGGCAAGCCCGGTTCCCCCATGTCGTTCGGCCCGAGACAAGCCGCGAGCATATCTTTGTCGCCGTAAACTCCACCCGAGTCAAAAGTTATGCACGTCCTGGTTGCGGCGACCACGCGGATCTTTGCTCTCATCCCCTCGCATAAAAGAATAAAGCGCGCTCCTGATGGTTGCGATCATACGAGCACTAATGCACCGATCCCATCAACTCCCGGTCAAGCGTGCTTGGGCGAGAGTAGTACTAGGATGGGTGACCCCACGGGAAGTCCTCATGTTGCACACCTTTTTTGCGACAATCCTACCCGTTTTTCTTTTTTTTTTTTTTTAATCTTAACGATCTCGTTCACTATTCCTTCTTCACAAAACAAACAAAATTGGTGGGAGATCATCCAGCGGTCTTTGTCGTTTTCTACTTTACTTGTGAAAATCACTCGAACGTGAGGCGAAAACGGCACGAATCCCACAAAAGTGGCCAAAAAGGCCCGAAACGGCCGCTTTAGGGCTCGAATTCAATCGCAAGAGGACAAGCCCTATAGCCCACGTAGTTCGCCCTGAGAGAAGCCGCGAGCAATTGTTGTCGCGCGTAACTCCACCCGAGTCAAAAGTTATGCACGCGTCCAAAGTTGCGGCGACCACACGCGAGCTTTGCTCTCATCCTTCGCATAAAAGAATGAAGCGCTCAAATTTAATGGGTGCGATCATACCAGCACTAATGCACCGGATCCCATCAGAACTCCAAAGTCAAGCGTGCTCGGGCGAGAGTAGTACTAGGATGGGTGACCCCCTGGGAAGTCCTCGTGTTGCACACCTTTTTTGCGACAATCCTACCCGTTTTTCTTTTCTTTTTTTTAATCTTAACGATCTCGTTCACTATTCCTTCTTCACAAAACAAACAAAATTGGTGGGAGATCATCCAGCGTGCTGTCGTTTTCTACTTTACTCGTCGAAAACCATTCGAACGTGAGGCGAAAACGTCACGAAGCCCATAAAAGTGGCCCAAAAAGGCCCGAAACGGCCGCTTTAGAGCTCGGAATACAATTGCAAGGGGGCAAGCCCAGTTGCCCACATCGATCGGCCCGAGACAAACTTCGCGAGCATATGCTGTGCTCCGCGTAACTCCACTCGAGTCAAAAGTTATGCACGTCCGAAGTTGCAGCGCACGACGCGTAGCTTTGCTCTCATCCCCTCGCATAAAAGAATGAAGCGCGCTCAGCCTAATGGGTGCGATCATACCAGCACAAATGCACCGGATCCCATCAGAACTCCGAAGTCAAGTGTGCTCGGGCGAGAGTAGTACTAGGATGGGTGACCCCCTAGGAAGTCCTCGTGTTGCACACCTTTTTTGCGACAATCCTGCCCATTTTTCTTTTCTTTTTTTTTAATCTTAACGATCTCGTTCGCTATTCTTTCTTCACAAAATAAACAAAATTGGTGGGTGATCGTCCAGTGTGTTGTCGTTTTCTACTTTACTCGTCGAAAATCACTCGAACGTGAGGCGAAAATGGCACGAAGCCCATAAAGCCCATGTTGTTCGGCTCGAGAATTGCGAACAAGCCCGCTTTCCCACACATCGTTCGAGACATATCTTTGTGAGCATATCTTTGCGCCACGTAACTCCACACGAGTCAAAAGTTATGCACGTCCAGTTGCAGCGCACCACGCGAGCTTTGCTCTCATCCCTCGCATAAAAGAATGAAGCGCTCACTAAAGGGTGCGATCATACCAAAGACTAATGCACCGGATCCCATCGAACTCCAAAGTTAAGCGCTCCAAAGCGTTAAGCGTGCTCGGGCGAGAGTAGTACTAGGAATGGGTGACCCCCTGGAAGTGCTCATGTTGCACACCTTTTTGCGACAATCCCGCCCGTTTTCATTTCTTTTTTTTTTTTTTAATCTTAACGATTTTGTTCGCTATTCCTTCTTCACAAAACAAACAAAATTGGTGGGAGATCATCCAACAGTGTTTGTCGTTTTTACTTTACTCGTCGAAAATCACTCGAATGAGAGGCGATAATGGCACGAAGCCCACAAAAGTGGCCCAAAATCCCGAAACGGCCGCTTTAGGGCTCGAATTCAATTTCAAGAGGACAAGCCAATGTCGTTCGCCCGAGACGAAAGCCATGAGCATATGTCAGTGCGCGCCACGTAACTCCACCCGAGTCAAAAGTTATGCACGCCCAAAGTTGCGGCGCACCACGCGAGCTTTACTCTCATCCCCGCATAAAAGAATGAAGCACGCGCTCGGCTTAATGGGTGCGATCATACCAAAGACTAATGCACCGGATCCCATCGAACTCGAGTCAAGCGTGCTCGGGCGAGAGTAGTACTAGGATTGGTGACCCCTGGAAGTCCTCGTGTTGCACACCTTTTTGCGACAATCCCGCCGTTTTCTTTTTTTTTTAATCTTAACGATCTCGTTCGCTATTCCTTCTTCACAAAACAAACAAAATTGGTGGGAGATCGTCCAGCGTGCTATCGTTTTCTACTTTACTCGTTGAAAATCACTCGAACGTGAGTCGAAAATGGCACGAATCCCACAAAAGTGGCACAAAAAGGCCTGAAACGGCCTCTTCAGGGCTCGGAATTCAACTGCAAGGGGGCAAGCCTTGTCACCCACATCGTTCGGCCCGAGACGAGCTTCACGAGCATATGCTGTGCGCCACGTAACTCCACCCGAGTCAAAAGTTATGCACGTCCGAAGTTGCAGCGCACCACGCGGAGCTTTGCTCTCATCCCCTCGCATAAAAGAATGAAGCGCGCTCGGCTGATGGGTGCGATCATACCAACTAATGCACCGGATCCCATCAGAACTCCGAAGTTTAGCGTGCTTGGGCGAGAGTAGTACTAGGATGGGTGACCCCCTGGGAAGTCCTCGTGTTGCACCCCTTTTTTGCGACAATCTTGCCCATTTTTCTTTTCTTTTTTTTAATCTTAACGATCTCATTCGCTATTCCTTCTTCACAAAACAAACAAAATTGGTGGGAGATCGTCCAGCGTGCTGTCGTTTTCTATTTTACTCGTCGAAAATCACTTGAACGTGAGGCGAAAACGGCACGAAGCCCACAAAAGTGGCCCAAAAAGGCCCGAAATGGCCGCTTCACGGCTCGGAATTCAACTGCATGGGGGCAAGCCCAGTTGCCCACATCGTTCGGCCGAGACAAGCTTCCGGAGCATATCTTTGTCGCCACGTAACTCCACCCGAGTCAAAAGTTATGCACGTCCGGTTGCGGCGACCACGCGGAGCTTTGCTCTCATCCCCTCGCATAAAAAAATGAAGCGCGCTCAACCTAATGGGTGCGATCATACCAGAACTAATGCACCGGATCCCATCAGAACTCCGAAGTGAAGCGTGCTTTGGCGAGAGTAGTACTAGGATGGGTGACCCCGGGAAGTCCTCGTGTTGCACACTCTTTTTGCAACAATCCCGCCTGCGTTTTTTTTTTTTTTTTAATCTTAACGATCTCGTTCGCTATTCCTTCTTCACAAAACAAAAAAAATTGATGGGATCATCCAACGTCTTTGTCGTTTTCTACTTTACTCGTCAAAAATCACTCAACGTGAGGCGATAATGGCACGAAGCCCACAAAAAGCCTCAAAAAGGCCCGAAATGGCCGCCAGGCTCGAATTCAATTTCAAGGGGCAACCCTTATTGCCCACGTTGTTGCCCGAGACGAAAAGCTTCACGAGCATATGTTGTGCGTCGCGTAACTCCAACCGAGTCAAAAGTTATGCATGTCCGAAATTGCGCGCAAGACCACGCGAGCTTTGCTCTCATCCCCTCGCATAAAAGAATGAAGCGCTCGGCTGATGGGTGCGATCATACCAGCACTAATGCACCGGATCCCATCATAACTCCGGGTTAAGCATGCTTGGGCAAGAGTAGTACTAGGATGGGTGACCCCAGGAAGTCCTCGTGTTGCACCCCTTTTTTGCGACAATCCTGCCCGTTTTTATTTTTTTTTTTTTTAATCTTAAAGATCTCGTTCGCTATTCCTTCTTCACAAAACAAACAAAATTGTTGGGAGATCGTCCCGGTCTTTTTTTTCTACTTTACTCGTCAAAAATCACTCGAACGTGAGGTGAAAATGGTACGAAGCCAACAAAATGGCCCAAAAGACCCGAAACGGCCGCTTCAGGGCTCGGAATTCAACTACATGGGGCAAACCCTATTGCCCACGTAGTTCGCCCGAGACAAGCCAGCGAGCATATGTTGTCGCCCGTAACTCCACCCGAATCAAAAGATATGCACGTCCAAAGTTGCGGCGCACCACGCGGACCTTTGCTCTCATCCCCTCGCATAAAAGAATGAAGCACGCTCGGCCTATGGGTGCGATCATACCAAAGACTAATGCACCGGATCCCATCAGAACTCCGAAGTCAAGCGTGCTTGGGCGAGAGTAGTACTAGGATGGGTGACCCCCTAGGAAGTCCTCGTGTTGCACACCTTTTTTGCGACAATCCTGCTCGTTTTTTTTTTTTTTTTTTTAATCTTAACGATCTCGTTCGCTATTCCTTCTTCACAAAACAAACAAAATTGGTGGGAGATCATCCAGCGTGTTGTCGTTTTCTACTTTACTCGTCTAAAATCACTCGAACGTGAGGCGAAAATGGCACGAAGCCCATAAAAGTGGCCCAAAAAGGCCCGAAACGGCCGCTTCAGGGCTCGGAATTCAATTGCAAGGGGGCAAGCCCAGTTGCCCACATCGTTCGGCCCGAGACAAGCTTCGCGAGCATATGCTGTGCGCCACGTAACTCCACTCGAGTCAAAAGTTATGCACGTCCGGGTTGCAAATTGCGGCGCACCACGCGAGCTTTGCTCTCATCCCCTCGCATAAAAAATGAAGCGCGCTCAACCTAATGGGTGCGATCATACCAGAACTAATGCACCGGATCCCATCAGAACTCCGAAGTGAAGCGTGCTTTGGCGAGAGTAGTACTAGGATGGGTGACCCCCTCGGAAGTCCTCGTGTCGCACCTCTTTTCTGCGACAATCCTGCCCGTTTTACTTTTCGTTTTTTTTTTTAATCTTAACGATCTCGTTCGCTATTCTTTCTTCACAAAACAAAAAAAATTGATGGGAGATCGTCCAACGTGCTGTCGTTTTCTACTTTACTCGTCAAAAATCACTCAAACGTGAGGAGAAAATGGCACGAAGCCCACAAAAGTAGCCCAAAAAGGCCCGAAATGGCCGCTTCAGGGCTCAGAATTCAACTACAAGTGGGCAAGCCCGATTGCCCACATCGTTTGGCCCGAGACGAGCTTCACGAGCATATGCTTTGCGCCGCGTAACTCCAGCCGAGTCAAAAGTTATGCATGTCCGAAGTTGCAGCGCACCACGCGGAGCTTTGCTCTCATCCCCTCGCATAAAAGATGAAGCGCTCGGCTAATGGGTGCGATCATACCAACACTAATGCACCGGATCCCATCAGAACTTTGAAGTCAAGCGTGCTCGGGCGAGAGTAGTACTAGGATGGGTGACCCCCTGGGAAGTCCTCGTGTTGCACACCTTTTTTGCAACAATCCTGCCCGTTTTTCTTTTTTTTTTTTTTTTAATCTTAACGATCTCGTTCGCTATTCCTTCTTCACAAAACAAACAAAATTGGTGGGAGATCATCCAGCGTGCTGTCGTTTTCTACTTTACTCGTCGAAAATCACTCGAACGTGAGGCGATAATGGCACGAAGCCCACAAAAGTGGCTCAAAAAGGCCCGAAACGGCCGCTTCAGGGCTCGGAATTCAATTTCAAGGGGCAACCCTTATTGCCCACGTTGTTCGGCCCGAGACGAGCTTCGCGAGCATATGTTGTGCGTCGCGTAACTCCAACCGAGTCAAAAGTTATGCACGTCCGAAATTGCAGCGCACCACGCGGAGCTTTGCTCTCATCCCCTCGCATAAAAGAATGAAGCGCGCTCAGCCTGATGGGTGCGATCATACCAGCACTAATGCACCGGATCCCATCAGAACTCCGAAGTTAAGCATGCTTGGGCAAGAGTAGTACTAGGATGGGTGACCCCCTGGGAAGTCCTCGTGTTGCACCCCTTTTTTGCGACAATCCTGCCCGTTTTTCATTTTTTTTTAATCTTAACGATCTCGTTCGCTATTCCTTCTTCACAAAACAAACAAAATTGTTGGGAGATCGTCCAGCGTGCTGTCGTTTTCTACTTTACTCGTCGAAAATCACTCGAACGTGAGGCAAAAATGGTACGAAGCCAACAAAACTGGCCCAAAAAGACCCGAAACGGCCGCTTCAGGGCTCGGAATTCAACTACATGGGGGCAAACCCTATTGCCCACGTCGTTCGGCCCGAGACAAGCTTCGCGAGCATATGCTATGCGCCACGTAACTCCACCCGAGTCAAAAGATATGCACGTCCGAATTTGCAGCGCACCACGCGGACCTTTGCTCTCATCCCCTCGCATAAAAGAATGAAGCGCGCTCAGCCTGATGGGTGCGATCAAACGAGCACTAATGCACCGGATCCCATAAGAACTCCGCAGTCAAGCGTGCTTGGGCGAGAGTAGTACTAAGATGGGTGACCTTGGGAAGTCCTCGTGTTGCATCCCTTTTTGCGACAATCCTACCCGTTTTTCTTTTCTTTTTTTTAATCCTAACGATCTCGTTGGCTATTCCTTCTTCACAAAACAAACAAAATTGGTGGGAGATCGTCTGTCTTTTTCTACTTTACTTGTCAAAAATCACTCGAACGTGATGTGAAAACGGCACGAAGCCCACAAAAGTGGCCCAAAAAGGCCCGAAACGGCCGCTTTAAGGCTCGGAATTCAACTGCAAGGGGGCAAGCCCTTTTTCCCACGCCGTTCGGCCCGAGACGAGCTTCGCGAGCATATGTTGTGCACTGCATAACTCCACCCGAGTCAAAGGTTATGCACGTCCGGTTGCAGCGCAGCACGAAGCTTTGCTCTCATCCCCTCGCATAAAATAATGAAGCGCGCTCAGCCTGATGGGTGTGTGTTAGTCCAAGTGGCTACGATAATCTAGAGGGGGGGTGAATAGATTATCTCGGTTTTTCAGATTTTGCCCTCTTTTTCGAATAATCAAACAAAGACGAGAATGAAAATGCAGAAATAAAACAACATTCGTCGATTTAAAGAGGTTCAACCCACCTAGGGCCTAATCCTCTACCACCCCAGTATATCCGGGATGGATTTCAAAAGAAAATTTTTTTTATTAATTTACCAAAAATTAATACAACACCTTGAGGATTACCACAACCCTCTTACACCACCTTGAGGATTACCACAATCCTTTTACAACACCTTTGAAGATTACCACAACCTTCAAACACCTATCACCTAGATCACCCAAGTGTATTCTTACCACAAGAATACTCACAAGGATGTCTTGTGTTGAATGATGACCAAAATCAAGATTACAACTCAATAATGATTGATACAATATGAGTACAAGTGTAATCAAGAATTGAAAGCCTAGACCTCAAATTTGTGCAAGTGAAAGTGCTTAAGGCTAATACAACAAGATATATGAAAGTGTTTGCTTTGTTTGCTCTTTGCTTGTATGGAGTGTTGTATCTTGTTGCTTGAATGAAGCCTCTATTTATAGGAGAGATCTTGGCTTTGATTTCCAGACATTAGCTCCTCCTTGGGGAGTGATTTGCTGCAAAAGAAACCATTTAAAATCATCAATATAGTGTTAGAAATCAATCCCACAAAATAGGGAAAAAGCATCTGAAAATGCAACGGATAGTTTCTTTGTCAAAACAGGGGTTCGACCGGTCATCACAGAGATAAGATTGAAAAGAATTCTGCGAATTTTTTACACAGGGGACCGGTCGAGGGGGTTCGACCGGTCGCCCTTGGTCTTGACCGGTTGGGGTTGATAGAAAATCAAAACAGAGAAGTCTGCATTTGAGAGGGTTGCTCCCAGGTACCGGTCGCCCAGGGGTCGACCGGTCGCCCTCACCGGTCGCCCTCCCTATTTTCTCTTACGTCCCATTTTCTGTTTCAAAACTCAACTCAGGTACGGGTTGCCCTATAGGGCGACCGGTCGAAAAACTGAAACAAAAGTGTTGTCCAATTTTAAATCGAATATTAACTTCAAGAAATACTCCGAAAAATAGTAAAAACATTTTAGATCGATCGGAAGTGTTGGGACAACATTTAGGGACATTGTTTTGGTATAAAAACTCATTTGAACAAAATCATCAAAATCATGATAAAAACATTTATCTAACAAACTCCCCCTTTTTGATGATTACAAACCAAAACAATTTTCAAGAGGACGATTTCGAAAAACAAAATAATTTTCCGGTTTATGAGTAAACTATCCGTTTAAAAACATTTTACAAAAGCTCCCCCTATCAACAAGCACATTAAGAAGAAATATTGCATAAGCTAGAAGCACAAGCTTTTACAAAATAAACAACAACTCCATGAGCTTAGAAGCTCCCCCTGTCACAAATACTTATTATCCATGCAAACAAGTTCATAAAACAATCATTGGACTGAGTTTTCTTCACAACTTATGGCCTTAATAAGCCATAGCTTGTAGCTTCTATCATGAGCTTTTATTAGCTTCTTTGAGCTAACGAGCCAATTTCCTGTTTCTCCCCCTTTGGAATCATCAAAAAGAATGTTAGGATGATAGAAACATCATAGAAGTATATCAAAGTGCGCCAAAGAAATGGTTTATCAACCATTGAGCAATTTAGGCTTAAAAACCAAGGAAAATGGGAGAAATGTATCATGAAGAGTTAATACGCTCGTTTTATTTCCCAAAACATGATCTCAATGAGTATAGAAGACTTTTGGAAGCGAGAGAATCATGTAGAAGTTGAAATTTTCATTGAAACATTTCATCGAGCACATTGTGGGCGTGAAAAATAAAAAGAGTTGCATGTAGCCCTTGTAAATGATCCAAGCCAAAAAAATTTCATCACCAATTCACATCAAACATCATACAATACAACATAATAACTAATCTCATCAAGATCATGAGCAAAAATTATCAAGAAATATACAAGAAAGCCATAAACTCAAGGGTTCAACCCAATTGAGCAAAGTAAGGAAAATTCTTACCTTTTGATCGGAAAAGATGAGCAATGATGATGATAAACATGCTATATAAGGTCCAAGATATGAATTGAATGCATGAAAATCAATTTTGAGTGACAATTGTGTGCATTTGGCAAAGGGGACGAAAAATGGCAAAAAGAAGTGAAATCACAAATGTCAAGACAGAATCTAACTTAAACCAAAATTTAGCCTAGGCGACCGGTCGTGGTTGAGGGCGACCGGTCGACGTTGAGGGCGACCGGTTGCCCTCAACCTCTTCAAATTTAACTGCTCTCATTCAATTTTTTCAAAATCCGAATTTTCAACCAAAAATCCGATTTTTCGCCCTAAGTTTTAAAAACATGCAAAATGCAAACGTAGACCTCATTCAATATGCATTATGCCTAACCGAGCTCGTATTGACGCAAAAGTCTCGGAAGTTAGCGGTTTTGTAAAAATGTCCGCTAATTGATCTTGAGATGGCACAAACGATATCTCAATTTTTCGTTTTGAAACACAATCCCTTAGAAAATGATGTCGAATCTCAATATGTTTAGTACGGTTATGATGAACCGGGTTTTGAGCAATATTTATAGCGGATATATTATCACAAAAGATAGGTACGTTTTCAAAAGAGCATTTGTAATCCGCTAAGGTTTGTTTCATCCAAAGAAGTTGAGTACAACAAAATGCGGCGGAAATGTATTCGCTTCGGCCGTTGAAAGAGAAAAACGTTTTGCTTCTTTGAAAACCAAGAAACTAGGCAATCGCCTAAAATTGACATGATCCGAAGTACTTTTCCGATCATCAATATTACCCGCATAGTCAAATCACTATAACCTTTAAGAGAAAAATTTTCATTCTTTGGATAAAATAAACCATATTGAATAGTGCCTTTCAGATATCGAAAAATCCGTTTAACGGCACTCATATGAGATTCTTTTGGATTGCTTTGAAAACGAGCACATAGGCATACGGCATGAAGAATGTCCGGTCTACTAGCGGTTAAATAAAGTAAACTACCAATCATACCTCAATACTTGGATTCATCAACCGTCTTGCCTTTTTCATCTTTGTCAATTTTGACATTGGTTGCCATAGGAGTCGAGACGGTTCTTCCTTCTTCAATGCCGAACTTCTTCAAAAGTTCTTTTGTATACTTTGATTGCGAAATATAAATACCTTCTTGGCATTGCTTAATTTGAAGTCCAAGGAAGAAGTTTAGCTCCCCATCATACTCATCTCGAATTCACCTTGCATTAACTTGGAGAATTTCTTGCACAAAGATTCATTAGTAGCACCAAAGATAATATCATCAACATAAATTTGCACAAGTAAACAATCTTGCCCTTTTTCAAAAACAAAGAGTGTAGTATCAACTTTTCCTCTTGTAAAACCATTTTGCAAAAGAAAAGAGCTAAGTCTATCATACCATGCACGGTGCTTGTTTTAAACCATACAAAGCCTTTTTAAGTTTATAAACATCATTAGGCCTAGAAAAATTTTCAAACCCCGGAGGTTGTTTTACATAGACTTCTTCTTGAATAATACCATTTAAGAAAGCGGATTTAACATCCATTTGGTAAAGTTTGAAATTTTTAAAACAAGAATAGGCAAGTAAAATACGAATAGCTTCTAAACGTGCTACGGGTGCAAAAGTTTCATCATAGTCAATACCTTCTTCTTGACAATACCCTTGAGCTACTAACCTTGCCTTATTTCGAACAATGTTGCCTTGATCATCAAGTTTGTTCCGAATACCCATTTTGTACCAATAATTGTTTGAGATGGAGGACAAGGTACTAATTCCCATACATCATTTCTTTCAAATTGATTCAACTCCTCTTGCATTTCCAAAACCAATCTTCATCCTCAATAGCTTCCTTAGCATTTTTAGGCTCTTTTTGAGATATGAGAGCTTTCTCGGCAAAATTCCTTCGAGTCATTACTTTATCAAGGGGATCACCAATAATAAGATCTTTTGGGTGATCTCCCTTAAATTTCAATGCTACGGGAAGATTCGAAGTATCACCCCTATCTTCTTGAGGAACATTTGAACTTGAAGGTTGATCATGTGAAATAGAAGGTTTATCATTATGAGCATCACTTTGAACAATAGGTTCAACAATATCCTCTTCATCACTATCGTCATTGGGTATTCTTTCAACACCCGAGGCTTCATTAAATTTGACATGAATAGATTCTTCAACAACCATGCTAGTCTTGTTGTAAACCCGATATGCTTTGCTCTTGGTTGAATACCCCATAAATATTCCTTCATCGGCCTTAGGATCAAGTTTGTCCAATTGATCCTTAGTATTCAAAATAAAGCACTTACATCCAAATATTTTGAAATAACTAATATTTGGAGTTCTTCCTTTCCAAAGCTCATATGGAGTTTTATTCATTTTAGGACGAATATAAACTCGATTAATGACATAGCAAGCGGTACTTACGGCTTCGCCCAAAAATATTTTGGAAGAGAAAATTCATTGAGCATGGAACGACTCATTTCTTGTAGCGTTCGATTCTTCCTTTCGGCTACACCATTTTGTTGAGGTGTCCTTGGAGCTGAAAAATTGTGTGTATATCCCTTGGTTTCACAAAAGACTCTAAACTCACCGTCAAATTCTCCGCCTCGATCACTTGAATAGTTTTAATAGTATCTTCCTTTTCATTCTCAATGCGTCTACACAACTTAACAAACTCATTAACGGCATCGCTTTTATTTGCAAGAAAAAGAGCCCAAGTGTATCTAGAAAAATCATCGACAATAACGAAAGTGTAATGTTTTCCACTTAGACTAGCCGTACCAATATCCCCATACAAATCAAGGTGAAGCAATTGTAGGGGTTTGGTAGTGGAAATTTCATTTTTGGGCTTAAAACTACTCTTAACTAATTTGTTCTTTTGACAAGTGTCACATAAGCCAAGATTTTCAAAATTCAATTTGGGTAGTCCTTTTACATGTTGGTTTTTGTAAATATTTTTCAAATTCTTGTATCCAACATGTCCGAGTCGCCTATGCCATAGACTCGTTAAATCATTATTGGCGACAAGACAAGAAACATTTTGACTAACCAAATCACTAGTACAAATTTTGTAAAGATTGCCTTTTCTATTTGCTTCACAAATAATATTACCATTTTTAAGAATAAGGCATTTTTCTTTATTAAAAGAAACATCATAATTTGAATCACAAAGTTGGCTAACACTTATCAAATTAAACTTAAGCCCTTCTACTAAAAGAACATTACAAAGAGAGAAAGAAGAGTTACCAATTTCTCCATTTCCAAGAATTTTTCCTTTGCCATTGCCGAACATGACCATACCCTCTTCTTGGAGCTTGATGTTGGTAAAAAGCTCTCTCCTCCCGGTCATATGGCGTGAACATCCGCTGTCCACGAGCCATTTCGAATCCTCCATGGTTGTTATAGCCCCTATTACCTCATTATTTTCATCGTCTATAGCCATAAGACCATGTTCGGTTTCACCTTCCTCGTCGGATGTCTCGAGTAGCTCATCCCAAGTTTTGACATCCGCATTTAGAGCCTTCTTTTTCGGAAAAGGCTTCTTTTTCTTTTGTTCCTCCTCATTGAGTTTTGGGCAATCGGCTATGAAGTGCCCGGGTTTTCCGCACTTAAAGCAAGCATTATCTCTTGGTTTTCTTGCTTTATTTTTATTCACAAATTTTGCAAATTTTCGAACAAGTGCGGCCGTCTCCTCATCATCATCATCATTATCATAGTATGCATTATTAGAAGAAGAAGCAAGACCTTTAGGAATATTTTGCATACCCGATTGATTGATGGTTGGTTTGGTATTTTTCCTCTCCTTGAGATAGACTTCATAGATGAGGAGGTTCCCGATGAGCTCGTCAAACTTGAGTGTCTCAAGATTTTGTGCTTCCGTGATTGCCGTCACCTTTTCGGACCATGAGCCGGGAAGAGCATTCAATACTTTAGTCACTTTGTCTTCTTCGGAGATGACTTTACCGAGGGCCACAAGAGGATTGACAATGTTGTCAAGCCTTTCCACCATCTTGGAGATGCTTTCACCATCATACATGTTAAAGTTTTCAAAGTCTTTAACAAGCATGGTCTTTCTAGCTTGCTTGACCTTCTTTGTCCCTTCATATATAGTCTCCAATTTTTCCCAAACCTCATGTGCCGACCTTATGCCTCGTATGCGATTGTACTCGGTGGCGGTAAGTGAGCAATGCAAAATATTTAAGGCCTTACCGTTTAGAGAAAGCTTTCTTATCATTTTCATCGAACTCCTTGAAAGGTTTAGGAGCCGAGGTGCCATCCTCCATTTTTTTTGTTGGTTGATCAACTCCTTCAATAACCACATTCCATATGTCAAACCCGCACCCTTGTAGAAAGCACTCCATACGGTCTTTCCAAAATGCGTAGTTGTTGGCGTCGAACAATGGTGGCTTGTTGGTGGAGGCGCCGGTGGTGAGATAAGCGTCATTCGTAGCCATGGATCTTTCCTCTTTACTCGGAACGAGCTAGCCAAAGAGTTTGGCTCTGATACCACTTGTTAGTCCAAGTGGCTACGATAATCTAGAGGGGGGTGAATAGATTATCTCGGTTTTTCATATTTAGCCCTCTTTTTCGAATAATCAAACAAAGACGAGAATGAAAATGCGGAAATAAAACAACACTCATCGATTTAAAGAGGTTCAACCCACCTAGGGCCTAATCCTCTACCACCCCAGTATATCCGGGATGGATTTCAAAAAAAAAAGATTTTATTAATTTACCAAAAATTAATACAACACCTTGAGGATTACCACAACCCTCTTACACCACCTTGAGGATTACCACAATCCTTTTACAACACCTTTGAAGATTACCACAACCTTCAAACACCTATCACCTAGATCACCCAAGTGTATTCTTACCACAAGAATACTCACAAGGATGTCTTGTGTTGAATGATGACCAAAATCAAGATTACAACTCAATAATGATTGATACAATATGAGTACAAGTGTAATCAAGAATTGAAAGCCTAGACCTCAAATTTGTGCAAGTGAAAGTGCTAAGGCTAATACAACAAGATATATGAAAGTGTTTGCTTTGTTTGCTCTTTGCTTGTATGGAGTGTTGTATCTTGTTGCTTGAATGAAGCCTCTATTTATAGGAGAGGTCTTGGCTTTGATTTCCAGACATTGGCTCCTCCTTGGGGAGTGATTTGCTGCAAAAGAAACCATTTAAAATCATCAATATAGCTGTTAGAAATCAATCCCACAAAATAGGGAAAAGTCATTCAAAAATGCAAATCGGATAGTTTGTCATGTCAAAATAGGGGTTCGACCGGTCGCACAGAGATAAGATTGAAAAGAATTCTGCGAATTTTTACACAGGGGGGACCGGTCGAGGGGGTTCGACCGGTCGCCGCTTGGTCTTGACCGATTGGGGTTGATAGAAAATCAAAACAGAGAAGTCTGCATTTGAGAGGGTCGCTCCAGTGCCGGCCGCCCGTGGGTCGACCGGTCCGCCTCACCCGCCGCCCACCTGGTCGACCGTCGCCTCCCCATTTTCTCTTACGTCCCATTTTCTCGTTTCAAAACTCAACTCAGTGCGGGTTGCCTATGGGCGACCGGTCGAGCTGAAACAAAAGTGTTGTCAATTTTAAATCGAATATTAACTTCAAGAAATACTCAGAAAAATAGTAAAAACATTTTAGATCGATCGGAAGTGTTGGGACAACATTTAGGGACATTGTTTTGGTATAAAAACTCATTTGAACAAAATCATCAAAATCATGATAAAAACATTTATCTAACAGTGTGATCATACCAGCACTAATGCACCGGATCCCATCAGAACTCCGAAGTCAAGCGTGCTCGGGCGAGAGTAGTACTAGGATGGGTGACCCCTATGAAGTCCTCGTGTTGCACACCTTTTTTGCGACAATCCTGCCCGTTTTTCTTTTCTTTTTTTTAATCTTAACGATCTCGTTCGCTATTCCTTCTTCACAAAACAAACAAAATTGGTGGGAGATCGTCCAGCGTGCTGTCGTTTTCTACTTTACTCGTCGAAAATCACTCGAACGTGAGGCAAAAACGGCACGAAGCCCACAAAAGTGGCCCAAAAAGGCCCGAAATGGCCGCTTCAGGGCTCGGAATTCAATTTCAAGGGGGCAACCCTTAATGCCCACGTCATTCGGCCCGAGACGAGCTTCGCGAACATTTGTTGTGCGTCGCGTAACTCCAACCGAGGCAAAAGTTATGCACGTCCGAAGTTGCAGCGCACCACGCGGAGCTTTGCTCTAATCCCCTCGCATAAAAGAATGAAGCGCGCTCAGCCTGATGGGTGCGATCATACCAGCACTAATGCACCGGATCCCATCAGAACTCCGAAGTTAAGCATGCTTGGGCGAGAGTAGTACTAGGATGGGTGACCCCGTGGGAAGTCCTCGTGTTGCACCCCTTTTTTTTGCGACAATCCCGTTTTTCTTTTCTTTTTTTTAATCTTAACGATCTCGTTCGCTATTCCTTCTTCACAAAACAAACAAAATTGGTGGGAGATCATCCAGCGTCTTTGTCGTTTTCTACTTTAGTCGTTGAAAATCACTCGAGCGTGAGGCAAAATGGCCGAAGCCCACAAAGTGGCCCAAAAAGGCCCGAAACGGCCGCTTTAGGGCTCGGAATTCAACTGCAAGAGGGCAAGCCCTGTAGCCCTCGTCGTTCGGCCCTAGAAAAGCTTCGCGAGCATATGCTGTGCGCCGCGTAACTCCACCCGAGTCAAAAGTTATGCACGTCCAAAGTTGCAGCGCACCACGCGGAGCTTTGCTCTCATCCCCTCGCATAAAAGAATGAAGCACGCTCAGCCTAATGGGTGCGATCATACCAGCACTAATGCACCGGATCCCATCAGAACTCCGAAGTCAAGCGTGCTCGGGCGAGAGTAGTACTAGGATGGGTGACCCCCTGGGAAGTCCTCGTGTTGCACACCTTTTTTGCGACAATCCTGCCCGTTTTTCTTTTCTTTTTTTAATCTTAACGATCTTGTTCGCTATTCCTTCTTCACAAAACAAACAAAATTGGTGGGAGATCGTCCAGCGTGCTGTCGTTTTCTACTTTACTCTTTGAAAATCACTCGAACGTGAGGCGAAAACGGCACGAAGCCCACAAAAGTGGCCCAAAAATGCCCGAAACGGCCGCTTCAGGGCTCAGAATTCAACTACATGGGGCAAGCCCTGTTGCCCACGTCGTTCGGCCCGAGACAAGCTTCACGAGCATATGTTGTGCGCCACGTAACTCCACCCGAGTCAAAAGTTATGCACGTCCGAAGTTGCAGCGCACCACGCGGAGCTTTGCTCGCATCCCCTCGCATAAAATAATGAAGCGCGCTCAGCCTGATGGGTGCGATCATACCAGCACTAATGCACCGGATACCATTAGAACTCCGAAGTTTAGCGTGCTTGGGCGAGAGTAGTACTAGGATGGGTGACCCCCTGGGAAGTCCTCGTGTTGCACCCCTTTTTTGCGACAATCCTGCCCGTTTTTCTTTTCTTTTTTTAATCTTAACGATCTCGTTCGCTATTCCTTCTTCACAAAACAAACAAAATTGGTGGGAGATCGTCTGTCGTTTTCTACTTTACTTGTCAAAAATCACTCGAACGTGAGGTGAAAACGGCACGAAGCCCACAAAAGTGGCCCAAAAAGGCCCGAAACGGCCGCTTTAGGGCTCGGAATTCAATTTCAAGGGGGCAAGCCCTTTTTCCCACGTCGTTCGGCCCGAGACGAGCTTCGCGAGCATATGTTGTGCACCGCGTAACTCCACCCGAGTCAAAGGTTATGCACGTCCGAAGTTGCAGCGCACCACGCGGAGCTTTGCTCTCATCCCCTCGCATAAAATAATGAAGCGCGCTCAGCCTGATGGGTGCGATCATACCAGCACTAATGCACCGGATCCCATCGAACTCAAAGTTTAAGCGTGCTCGGGCGAGAGTAGTACTAGGATGGGTGACCCCCAGGAAGTCCTCGTGTTGCACACCTTTTTTTGCGACAATCCTGCCCGTTTTTCTTTTCTTTTTTTAATCTTAACGATCTCGTTCGCTATTCCTTCTTCACAAAACAAACAAAATTGGTGGGAGATCGTCCAACGTCTCTGTCGTTTTCTACTTTACTCGTCGAAAATCACTCGAGCGTGAGGCAAAATGGCACGAAGCCACAAAAGTGGCCCAAAAAGGCCCGAAATGGCCGCTTCAGGGGCTCGAATTCAATTTCAAGGGGGCAACCCTTATTGCCCACGTCGTTCAGCCCGAGACGAGGTTCGCGAGCATATGTTGTGCGTCGCGTAACTCCAACCGAGTCAAAAGTTATGCACGTCCGAAGTTGCAGTGCACCACGCGCGAGCTTTGCTCTCATCCCCTCGCATAAAATAATGAAGCGCTCGGCTGATGGGTGCGATCATACCAGCACTAATGCACCGGATACCATCAGAACTCCGAAGTTTAGCGTGCTTGGGCGAGAGTAGTACTAGGATGGGTGACCCCAGGAAGTCCTCGTGTTGCACCCTTTTTTTAACAATCCTGCCCGTTTTTCTTTTCTTTTTTTAATCTTAACGATCTCGTTCGCTATTCCTTCTTCACAAAACAAACAAAATTGGTGGGAGATCATCCAGCGTCTTTGTCGTTTTCTACTTTACTCGTTGAAAATCACTTTCGAGCGTGAGGCAAAACGGCACGAAGCCCACAAAAGTGGCCCAAAAAGGCCCGAAACGGCCGCTTCAGGGCTCGGAATTCAATTTCAAGGGGCAAGCCCGTAGCCCACGTCGTTCGGCCCGAGACGAGCTTCGCGAGCATATGTTGTGCGTCGCGTAACTCCACCAAGTCAAAAGTTATGCACGTCCGGAAGTTGCGGCGCACCACGCGCGGAGCTTTGCTCTCATCCCCTCGCATAAAATAATGAAGCGCTCGGCTAATGGGTGCGATCATACCAGCACTAATGCACCGGATCCCATCAGAACTCCGAAGTTTAGCGTGCTTGGGCGAGAGTAGTACTAGGATGGGTGACCCCCAGGGAAGTCCTCGTGTTGCACACCTTTTTTTGACAATCTGCCCATTTTTCTTTTCTTTTTTTAATCTTAACGATCTCGTTCGCTATTCCTTCTTCACAAAACAAACAAAATTGGTGGGAGATCGTCCATCGTCTTTGTCGTTTTCTACTTTACTCGTCGAAAATCACTCGAGCGTGAGGCAAAATGGCACGAAGCCCACAAAAGTGGCCCAAAAAGGCCCAAATGGCCGCCCAGGGGCTCTCGAATTCAATTTCAAGGGCAAGCCCTTTGCCCGTCGTTCGGCCGAGGCGAGCTTCAGCGAGCATATGTTGTGCGCGCGTAACTCCACCGAGTCAAAAGTTATGCACGTCCCGAAGTTGCGGCGCACCACGCGGAGCTTTGCTCTCATCCCCTCGCATAAAATAATGAAGCGCTCGGCTGATGGGTGCGATCATACCAGCACTAATGCAGGATCCCATCGAACTCCGAGTTTAGCGTGCTTGGGCGAGAGTAGTACTAGGATGGGTGACCCCACAGGGAAGTCCTCGTGTTGCACCCCTTTTTTTGACAATCCTACCCGTTTTTCTTTTTTTTTTTAATCTTAACGATCTCGTTCGCTATTCCTTCTTCACAAAACAAACAAAATTGGTGGGAGATCATCCAGCGTCTTTGTCGTTTTCTACTTTACTCGTTGAAAATCACTCGAGCGTGAGGCAAAAGCGGCCGAAGCCCACAAAAGTGGCCCAAAAAGGCCCGAAACGGCCGCTTTAGGGCTCGAAATTCAATTTCAAGGGGCAAGCCCTAGCCCCCGTCGTTCGGCCCGAGGCGAGCTTCGCGAGCATATGTTGTCGCCGCGTAACTCCACCCGAGTCAAAAGTTATGCACGTCCAAAGTTGCGGCGCACCACGCGGAGCTTTGCTCTCATCCCCTCGCATAAAATAATGAAGCGCTCGGCTGATGGGTGCGATCATACCAGCACTAATGCACGGATCCCATCGAACTCCGAAGTTTAAGCGTGCTCGGGCGAGAGTAGTACTAGGATGGGTGACCCCACAGGAAGTCCTCGTGTTGCACACCTTTTTTGCGACAATCTGCCGTTTTTCTTTTCTTTTTTTTTTAATCTTAACGATCTTGTTCGCTATTCCTTCTTCACAAAACAAACAAAATTGGTGGGAGATCGTCCAGCGTCTTTGTCGTTTTCTACTTTACTCGTCGAAAATCACTCGAGCGTGAGGCGAAAATGCGGCCGAAGCCCACAAAAGTGGCCCAAAAAGGCCCAAACGGCCGGCAGGCTTCAGGGCTCGAATTCAATTTCAAGGGGGCAAGCCCTTATTGCCCACGTCGTTCGGCCGAGGCGAGCTTCAGCGAGCATATGTTGTCTTGTGCGTAACTCCACCGAGTCAAAAGTTATGCCCGTCCCAGAAGTTGCGGCGCACCACGCGGAGCTTTGCTCTCATCCCCTCGCATAAAATAATGAAGCGCTCGGCTGATGGGTGCGATCATACCAGCACTAATGCATCAGATCCCATCAGAACTCCGAAGTTAAGCTTGCTTGGGCGAGAGTAGTACTAGGATGGGTGACCCCCTGGGAAGTCCTCGTGTTGCACCCTTTTTGCGACAATCTGCCCATTTTTCTTTTCTTTTTTTAATCTTAACGATCTCGTTCGCTATTCCTTCTTCACAAAACAAACAAAATTGGTGGGAGATCATCCAGCGTCTTTGTCGTTTTCTACTTTACTCGTCGAAAATCACTCGAGCGTGAGGCGAAAATGGCCGCGAAGCCCACAAAAGTGGCCCAAAAGGCCCAAACGGCCGCTTCAGGGCTCGAAATTCAATTTCAAGGGGCAAGCCTTATTGCCCATGTCGTTCGGCCCGAGGCGAGCTTCACGAGCATATGTTGTGCGCGCGTAACTCCACCGAGTCAAAAGTTATGCACGTCCCAGAAGTTGCGGCGCACCACGCGGAGCTTTGCTCTCATCCCCTCGCATAAAATAATGAAGCGCTCGGCTGATGGGTGCGATCATACCAGCACTAATGCACGGGATCCCATCGAACTCCGAAGTTAAGCGTGCTTGGGCGAGAGTAGTACTAGGATGGGTGACCCCAGGAAGTCCTCGTGTTGCACCCTTTTTTGCGACAATCCTGCCCGTTTTTCTTTTCTTTTTTTAATCTTAACGATCTCGTTCGCTATTCCTTCTTCACAAAACAAACAAAATTGGTGGGAGATCGTCCAGCGTGTTGTCGTTTTCTACTTTACTCTTTGAAAATCACTCGAACGTGAGGCTAAAATGGCACGAAGCCCACAAAAGTGGCCCAAAAAGGCCCGAAACGGCCGCTTTAGGGCTCGAAATTCAATTTCAAGGGGCAAGCCCTGTTGCCCACGTCGTTCAGCCCGAGAGTAGCTTCGCGAGCAAATGTTGTGCGCCGCGTAACTCCACCCGAGTCAAAAGTTATGCACGTCCATAGTTGCAGCGCACCACGCGGAGCTTTGCTCGCATCCCCTCGCATAAAATAATGAAGCGCTCGGCTGATGGGTGCGATCATACCAGCACTAATGCACGGATCCCATCGAACTCCGAAGTTTAAGCGTGCTTGGGCGAGAGTAGTACTAGGATGGGTGACCCCCTGGGAAGTCCTCGTGTTGCACCCCTTTTTTGCGACAATCCTACCCGTTTTTCTTTTTTTTTTTTAATCTTAACGATCTCGTTCGCTATTCCTTCTTCACAAAACAAACAAAATTGGTGGGAGATCGTCCATCGTCTTTGTCGTTTTCTACTTTACTCGTCGAAAATCACTTTCGAGCGTGAGGCAAAAATGGCACGAAGCCCACAAAAAGTGGCCCAAAAAGGCCCGAAATGGCCGCCAGGGCTCGAATTCAATTTCAAGGGGGCAAGCCTATTGCCCACGTCGTTCGGCCCGAGACGAGCTTCACGAGCATATGTTGTCTTGCGCGCGTAACTCCACCGAGTCAAAAGTTATGCACGTCCCAGAGTTGCGGCGCACCACGCGGGAGCTTTGCTCTCATCCCCTCGCATAAAATAATGAAGCGCTCGGCTGATGGGTGCGATCATACCAGCACTAATGCAGGATCCCATCGAACTCCGAAAGTTAAGCGTGCTTGGGCGAGAGTAGTACTAGGATGGGTGACCCCACAGGAAGTCCTCGTGTTGCACCCTTTTTGCGACAATCCTGCCCGTTTTTCTTTTCTTTTTTTAATCTTAACGATCTCGTTCGCTATTCCTTCTTCACAAAACAAACAAAATTGGTGGGAGATCATCCAGTCTTTGTCGTTTTCTACTTTACTCGTCGAAAATCACTCGAGCGTGAGGCAAAATGGCCGAAGCCCACAAAAAGTGGCCCAAAAAGGCCGAAACGGCCGCTTTAGGGCTCGAATTCAATTTCAAGGGGCAAGCCCTATTTGCCCACGTCGTTCGGCCCGAGAAAGCTTCGCGAGCATATGTTGTCGCCGCGTAACTCCACCCGTCAAAAGTTATGCACGTCAGAGTTGCGGCGCACCACGCGGAGCTTTGCTCTCATCCCCTCGCATAAAATAAATGAAGCGCTCTCGGCTGATGGGTGCGATCATACCAGCACTAATGCAGGATCCCATCGAACTCCGAAGTTTAAGCGTGCTTGGGCGAGAAGTACTAGGATGGGTGACCCCACAGGAAGTCCTCGTGTTGCACCCTTTTTGCGACAATCATGCCCGTTTTTCTTTTCTTTTTTTTAATCTTAACGATCTTGTTCGCTATTCCTTCTTCACAAAACAAACAAAATTGGTGGGAGATCATCCGTCTTTGTCGTTTTTCTACTTTACTCGTCGAAAATCACTCGAACGTGAGGCGAAAACGGCACGAAGCCCACAAAAGTGGCCCAAAAAGGCCCGAAACGGCCGCTTCAGGGCTCGGAATTCAATTTCAAGGGGGCAAGCCCTTATTGCCCACGTCGTTCGGCCCGAGACGAGCTTCGCGAGCATATGTTGTGCGTCGCGTAACTCCACCGAGTCAAAAGTTATGCACGTCCGAAGTTGCAGCGCACCACGCGGAGCTTTGCTCTCATCCCCTCGCATAAAATAATGAAGCGCGCTCAGCCTGATGGGTGCGATCATACCAGCACTAATGCACCGGATACCATCAGAACTCCGAAGTTTAGCGTGCTTGGGCGAGAGTAGTACTAGGATGGGTGACCCCCTGGGAAGTCCTCGTGTTGCACCCCTTTTCTGCGACAATCCTGCCCGTTTTTCTTTTGTTTTTTTTAATCTTAACGATCTTGTTCGCTATTCCTTCTTCACAAAACAAACAAAATTGGTGGGAGATCGTCCAGTCTTTGTCGTTTTCTACTTTACTCGTCGAAAATCACTCGAGCGTGAGGCGAAAACGGCCTGAAGCCCACAAAAGTGGCCCAAAAAGCCCGAAACGGCCGCTTCAGGGCTCGAATTCAATTTCAAGGGGCAAGCCCCTTGCCCACGTCGTTCGGCCGAGGCGAGCTTCATGAGCATATGTTGTCGCGCGTAACTCCACCGAGTCAAAAGTTATGCACGTCCGAAGTTGCGGCGCACCACGCGGAGCTTTGCTCTCATCCCCTCGCATAAAATAATGAAGCGCTCGGCTGATGGGTGCGATCATACCAGCACTAATGCAGGATCCCATCGAACTCCGAAGTTTAGCGTGTTTGGGCGAGAGTAGTACTAGGATGGGTGACCCCACTGGGAAGTCCTCGTGTTGCACCCCTTTTTGCGACAATCCTGCCCGTTTTTCTTTTCTTTTTTTAATCTTAACGATCTCGTTCGCTATTCCTTCTTCACAAAACAAACAAAATTGGTGGGAGATCATCCAGTCGTCTTTGTCGTTTTCTACTTTACTCGTCGAAAATCACTCGAGCGTGAGGCGAAAATGGCCGAAGCCCACAAAAGTGGCCCAAAAAAAGGCCCGAAACGGCCGCTTCAGGGCTCGAATTCAATTTCAAGGGGCAAGCCCTATTGCCCACGTCGTTCGGCCCGAGGCGAGCTTCGAGCATATGTTGTCTTGCGCGTAACTCCACCGAGTCAAAAGTTATGCCGTCCAGAGTTGCGGCGCACCACGCGGAGCTTTGCTCTCATCCCCTCGCATAAAATAATGAAGCGCTCGGCTGATGGGTGCGATCATACCAGCACTAATGCAGGATCCCATCGAACTCCGAAGTTAAGCGTGCTTGGGCGAGAGTAGTACTAGGATGGGTGACCCCTGGGAAGTCCTCGTGTGGCACCCCTTTTTGCGACAATCCTGCCCGTTTTTCTTTTCTTTTTTTAATCTAACGATCTCGTTTGCTATTCCTTCTTCACAAAACAAACCAAATTCGTGGGAGATCGTCCAGTCGTCTTTGTCGTTTTCTACTTTACTCGTCGAAAATCACTTTCGAGCGTGAGGCGAAAATGGGCCTGAAGCCCACAAAAGTGGCCCAAAAAGGCCCCGAAACGGCCGCTTCAGGGCTCGAATTCAATTTCAAGGGGCAAGCCCTATTGCCCACGTCGTTCGGCCGAGACAGCTTCATGAGCATATGTTGTGTGCGCCGTAACTCCACCCGAGTCAAAAGTTATGCACGTCCCAGAGTTGCGGCGCACCACGCGGAGCTTTGCTCTCATCCCCTCGCATAAAATAATGAAGCGCTCGGCTGATGGGTGCGATCATACCAGCACTAATGCACCGATCCCATCGAACTCCGAAGTTTAAGCGTGCTTGGGCGAGAGTAGTACTAGGATGGGTGACCCCAGGGAAGTCTCGTGTTGCACCCTTTTTGCGACAATCTGCCCGTTTTTCTTTTCTTTTTTTAATCTTAATCTTAACGATCTCGTTCGCTATTCCTTCTTCACAAAACAAACAAAATTGGTGGGAGATCGTCCAGTCTTTGTCGTTTTCTACTTTTTTCAAAATCACTTTGAGGTGAAAACTCGTTTTCCCCAAAATCAATGCACTCCACCCTCCGAGTCAAAGGTGGGAGATCGTCCATTGTCGTCGGCGTTTTTCTTTTTTCTTTTTTTAACTTTACTGGCGAAAATCACTTCAAAAACGAGGCAAAACGTGAAAATCCCAAAAAAAGCGGCCCAAAAGTGGCCCAAAAGGCCGAAATGGCCGCTTCAGGGCTCGAATTCAATTTCAAGGGGGCAAGCCCTTAATGCCCACGTCGTTCGGCCGAGGCGAGCTTCGCGAGCATATGTTGTGCGTGCGTAACTCCACCCGAGTCAAAAGTTATGCACGTCCAGAGTTGCGGCGCACCACGCGGAGCTTTGCTCTCATCCCCTCGCATAAAATAATGAAGCGCTCGGCTGATGGGTGCGATCATACCAGCACTAATGCACGGATCCCATCGAACTCCGAAGTTTAGCGTGCTTGGGCGAGAGTAGTACTAGGATGGGTGACCCCACAGGAAGTCCTCGTGTTGCACCCTTTTTGCGACAATCCTGCCCGTTTTTCTTTTCTTTTTTTTTTTTTTTTAATCTTAACGATCTCTCGTTCGCTATTCCTTCTTCACAAAACAAACAAAATTGGTGGGAGATCGTCCGGCGTCTTTGTCGTTTTCTACTTTACTCGTCGAAAATCACTCGAGCGTGAGGCGAAAATGGCCTGAAGCCCACAAAAAGTGGCCCAAAAAGGCCCGAAACGGCCGCTTCAGGGCTCGAATTCAATTTCAAGGGGGCAAGCCCTATTGCCCACGTCGTTCGGCCGAGAGGCAGCTTCATGAGCATATGTTGTCGCCACGTAACTCCACCCGAGTCAAAAGTTATGCACGTCCGAAGTTGCGGCGCACCACGCGGAGCTTTGCTCTCATCCCCTCGCATAAAATAATGAAGCGCTCTCGGCTGATGGGTGCGATCATACCAGCACTAATGCACGGATCCCATCGAACTCCGAAGTTTAAGCGTGCTTGGGCGAGAGTAGTACTAGGATGGGTGACCCCACTGGGAAGTCCTCGTGTTGCACCCCTTTTTGCGACAATCCTGCCCGTTTTTCTTTTCTTTTTTTTTAATCTTAACGATCTCGTTCGCTATTCCTTCTTCACAAAACAAACAAAATTGGTGGGAGATCATCCGGTCGTCTTTGTCGTTTTCTACTTTACTCGTCAAAAATCACTCGAGCGTGAGGTGAAAAACGACGGCCCACAAGCCCAAAAAGGCCCAAAGTGGCCCAATTGCAAGGGGGCCCCTTTTCCCACGTCGTTCGGCCGAGACGAGCCATGAGCATATCTTGTGCGCTTGTAACTCCACCCGAGTCAAAAGTTATGCACGTCCAGGAAGTTGCGGCGCACCCGCTCTCGTCCTCGCATAAAATAATGAAGCGGGCTCGGAATTCAATTTCAAGGGGCAAGCCCTTGGCCCATTTTCTACTTTACTCGTCGTTCGGGCCCAAGGGCTCGAATTCAATTTCAAGGGGCAACCCCTTAATGCCCACGTTTCGGCCGAGCAGCATATGTTGTCGTCGCGTAACTCCAACCGAGTCAAAAGTTATGCACGTCCCAGAAGTTGCGGCGCACCACGCGGAGCTTTGCTCTCATCCCCGCATAAAATAATGAAGCGCTCGGCTGATGGGTGCGATCATACCAGCACTAATGCAGGATCCCATCGAACTCCGAGAAGTTAAGCGTGCTTGGGCGAGAGTAGTACTAGGATGGGTGACCCCACAGGAAGTCCTCGTGTTGCACCCTTTTTTTTGCGACAATCCTGCCCGTTTTTCTTTTCTTTTTTTTTTTTTAATCTTAACGATCTCGTTCGCTATTCCTTCTTCACAAAACAAACAAAATTGGTGGGAGATCATCCAGCGTCTTTGTCGTTTTCTACTTTACTCGTCGAAAATCACTTTCGAGCGTGAGGCGAAAATGGCCGAAGCCCACAAAAGTGGCCCAAAAAGGCCCAAAACGGCCGCTTTAGGGCTCGGAATTCAATTTCAAGGGGCAAGCCCTTTGCCCACGTCGTTCGGCCGAGGCAAGCTTCGCGAGCATATGTTGTCGCCGCGTAACTCCACCCGAGTCAAAAGTTATGCACGTCCAAAGTTGCGGCGCACCCGCGGAGCTTTGCTCTCATCCCCTCGCATAAAATAATGAAGCGCTCGGCTGATGGGTGCGATCATACCAGCACTAATGCAGGATACCATCAGAACTCCGAAGTTTAGCGTGCTTGGGCGAGAGTAGTACTAGGATGGGTGACCCCCTGGGAAGTCCTCGTGTTGCACCCCTTTTCTGCGACAATCCTGCCCGTTTTTCTTTTCTTTTTTTTAATCTTAACGATCTTGTTCGCTATTCCTTCTTCACAAAACAAACAAAATTGGTGGGAGATCGTCCAGAGTGCTGTCGTTTTCTACTTTACTCGTCGAAAATCACTCGAACGTGAGGCGAAAACGGCACGAAGCCCACAAAAGTGGCCCAAAAAGGCCCTAAACGGCCGCTTCAGGGCTCGGAATTCAATTTCAAGGGGCAAGCCCTTATTGCCCGTCGTTCGGCCCGAGGCGAGCTTCGCGAGCATATGTTGTCTTGTCGCGTAACTCCACCGAGTCAAAAGTTATGCACGTCCAGAAGTTGCGGCGCACCACGCGGAGCTTTGCTCTCATCCCCTCGCATAAAATAATGAAGCGCTCGGCTGATGGGTGCGATCATACCAGCACTAATGCACGGATCCCATCGAACTCCGAAGTTTAAGCGTGCTTGGGCGAGAGTAGTACTAGGATGGGTGACCCCACAGGAAGTCCTCGTGTTGCACCCTTTTTTGCGACAATCTGCCCGTTTTTCTTTTCTTTTTTTAATCTTAACGATCTCGTTCGCTATTCCTTCTTCACAAAACAAACAAAATTGGTGGGAGATCATCCAGCGTCTTTGTCGTTTTCTACTTTACTCGTCGAAATCACTCGAGCGTGGGCAAAAACGCACGAAGCCCACAAAAGTGGCCCAAAAAGGCCCAAAATTTCGGCCGCTTCAGGGCTCAGAATTCAACTTCATAGGGGCAAGCCCTATTGCCCACGTCGTTCGGCCTGAGACGAGCTTCGCGAGCATATGTTGTGCGCCGCGTAACTCCACCCGAGTCAAAAGTTATGCACGTCCGAAGTTGCAGCGCACCACGCGGAGCTTTGCTCGCATCCCCTCGCATAAAATAATGAAGCGCGCTCAGCCTGATGGGTGCGATCATACCAGCACTAATGCACCGGATACCATCAGAACTCCGAAGTTTAGCGTGCTTGGGCGAGAGTAGTACTAGGATGGGTGACCCCAGGAAGTCCTCGTGTTGCACACCTTTTTTTGCGACAATCACTACCCGTTTTTCTTTTCTTTTTTTAATCTTAACGATCTTGTTCGCTATTCCTTCTTCACAAAACAAACAAAATTGGTGGGAGATCATCCAGCGTGCTGTCGTTTTCTACTTTACTCGTCGAAAATCACTCGAACGTGAGGCGAAAATGGCACGAAGCCCACAAAAGTGGCCCAAAAAGGCCCGAAACGGCCGCTTCAGGGCTCGGAATTCAATTTCAAGGGGCAAGCCCTTATTGCCCACGTCGTTCGGCCCGAGACGAGCTTCGCGAGCATATGTTGTGCGCGCGTAACTCCAACCGAGTCAAAAGTTATGCACGTCCGAAGTTGCAGCGCACCACGCGGAGCTTTGCTCTCATCCCCTCGCATAAAATAATGAAGCGCTCGGCTGATGGGTGCGATCATACCAGCACTAATGCACGGATCCCATCAGAACTCCGAAGTTTAGCGTGCTTGGGCGAGAGTAGTACTAGGATGGGTGACCCCTTGGGAAGTCCTCGTGTTGCACCCTTTTTTTGCGACAATCCTGCCCGTTTTTCTTTTCTTTTTTTAATCTTAACGATCTCGTTCGCTATTCCTTCTTCACAAAACAAACAAAATTGGTGGGAGATCGTCCAGTCTTTGTCTTTGTCGTTTTCTACTTTACTCGTCGAAAATCACTCGAGCGTGAGGCGAAAATGCCTGAAGCCCACAAAAGTGGCCCAAAAAGGCCCAAACGGCCGCCAGGGCTCGAATTCAATTTCAAGGGGCAAGCCCTATTGCCCACGTCGTTCGGCCGAGGCAAGCTTCGCGAGCATATGTTGTCGCGCGTAACTCCACCCGAGTCAAAAGTTATGCACGTCCCAGAAGTTGCGGCGCACCACGCGGAGCTTTGCTCTCATCCCCTCGCATAAAATAATGAAGCGCTCGGCTGATGGGTGCGATCATACCAGCACTAATGCAGGATCCCATCGAACTCTCGAAGTTTAAGCGTGCTTGGGAGAGTAGTACTAGGATGGGTGACCCCACAGGAAGTCCTCGTGTTGCACCCTTTTTTTGCGACAATCCTACCCGTTTTTCTTTTCTTTTTTTTTAATCTTAACGATCTCGTTCGCTATTCCTTCTTCACAAAACAAACAAAATTGGTGGGAGATCATCCAGTCTTTGTCGTTTTCTACTTTACTCGTCAAAATCACTCGAGCGTGAGGCGAAAATGGCCTGAAGCCCACAAAAGTGGCCCAAAAAGGCCCAAAACGGCCGCTTCAGGGCTCGAATTCAATTTCAAGGGGGCAAGCCCTATTGCCCATGTCGTTCGGCCCGGCGAGCTTCATGAGCATATGTTGTCTTGCCGCGTAACTCCACCCGTCAAAAGTTATGCACGTCAAAGTTGCGGCGCACCACGCGGAGCTTTGCTCTCATCCCCTCGCATAAAATAATGAAGCGCTCGGCTGATGGGTGCGATCATACCAGCACTAATGCACGGATCCCATCGAACTCCGAGTTTAGCGTGCTTGGGCGAGAGTAGTACTAGGATGGGTGACCCTCTAGGAAGTCCTCGTGTTGCACCCCTTTTTTGCGACAATCCTGCCCGTTTTTCTTTTCTTTTTTTTAATCTTAACGATCTCGTTCGCTATTCCTTCTTCACAAAACAAACAAAATTGGTGGGAGATCGTCCAGCGTGCTGTCGTTTTCTACTTTACTCGTCGAAAATCACTCGAACGTGAGGCGAAAACGGCACGAAGCCCACAAAAGTGGCCCAAAAAGGCCCGAAACGGCCGCTTCAGGGCTCGGAATTCAATTTCAAGGGGGCAAGCCCAGTTGCCCACGTCGTTCGGCCCAAGACGAGCTTCGCGAGCATATGTTGTGCGCCGCGTAACTCCACCCGAGTCAAAAGTTATGCACGTCCGAAGTTGCAGCGCACCACGCGGAGCTTTGCTCGCATCCCCTCGCATAAAATAATGAAGCGCTCGGCTGATGGGTGCGATCATACCAGCACTAATGCAGGATCCCATCGAACTCCGAAGTTAAGCGTGCTTGGGCGAGAGTAGTACTAGGATGGGTGACCCCACAGGGAAGTCCTCGTGTTGCACCCCTTTTTTGCGACAATCAATCTGCCCGTTTTTTTTTCTTTTTTTAATCTTAACGATCTCGTTCGCTATTCCTTCTTCACAAAACAAACAAAATTGGTGGGAGATCATCCCGTCGTCTTTGTCGTTTTCTACTTTACTCGTCGAAAATCACTTTCGAGCGTGAGGCGAAAATGGCCGAAGCCCACAAAAGTGGCCCAAAAAGGCCCAAAACGGCGCCAGGGGCTCGAATTCAATTTCAAGGGGCAAGCCCTATTGCCCGTCGTTCGGCCCGAGGCGAGCTTCGCGAGCATATGTTGTCGCGCGTAACTCCACTCCACCGAGTCAAAAGTTATGCGTCCCAGAAGTTGCGGCGCACCACGCGGAGCTTTGCTCTCATCCCCTCGCATAAAATAATGAAGCGCGCTCGGCTGATGGGTGCGATCATACCAGCACTAATGCAGGATCCCATCGAACTCCGAAGTTAAGCGTGCTTGGGCGAGAGTAGTACTAGGATGGGTGACCCCACAGGAAGTCCTCGTGTTGCACCCCTTTTTGCGACAATCCTGCCCGTTTTTCTTTTGTTTTTTTTAATCTTAACGTTCTTGTTCGCTATTCCTTCTTCACAAAACAAACAAAATTGGTGGGAGATCGTCCAGAGTGCTGTCGTTTTCTACTTTACTCGTCGAAAATCACTCGAGCGTGAGGCGAAAATGGCGAAGCCCACAAAAGTGGCCCAAAAAGGCCCGAAACGGCGCCCGGGGCTCGAATTCAATTTCAAGGGCAAGCCCTATTGCCCACGTCGTTCGGCCCGAGGCAGCTTCGCGAGCATATGTTGTCGCGCCCGTAACTCCACCCGAGTCAAAAGTTATGCACGTCCAGAAGTTGCGGCGCACCACGCGGAGCTTTGCTCTCATCCCCTCGCATAAAATAATGAAGCGCTCGGCTGATGGGTGCGATCATACCAGCACTAATGCACGGATCCCATCGAGAACTCCGAAGTTTAGCGTGCTTGGGCGAGAGTAGTACTAGGATGGGTGACCCCAGGGAAGTCCTCGTGTTGCACCCTTTTTGCGACAATCCTACCCGTTTTTCTTTTCTTTTTTTAATCTTAACGATCTCGTTCGCTATTCCTTCTTCACAAAACAAACAAAATTGGTGGGAGATCGTCCAGTCTCTTGTCGTTTTCTACTTTACTCGTCAAAATCACTTTCGAGCGTGAGGCGAAAATGGCCTGAAGCCCACAAAAGTGGCCCAAAAAGGCCCAAAACGGCCGCTTTAGGGGCTCGGAATTCAATTTCAAGGGGCAAGCCCTTTGCCCACGTCGTTCGGCCCGAGGCGAGCTTCACGAGCATATGTTGTCGCCCGCGTAACTCCACCCGTCAAAAGTTATGCACGTCCCAGAAGTTGCGGCGCACCACGCGGAGCTTTGCTCACATCCCCTCGCATAAAATAATGAAGCGCGCTCAGCCTGATGGGTGCGATCATACCAGCACTAATGCACCGGATACCATCAGAACTCCGAAGTTTAGCGTGCTTGGGCGAGAGTAGTACTAGGATGGGTGACCCCCTGGAAGTCCTCGTGTTGCACCCTTTTTTTTTGACAATCCTAATCCCGTTTTTTCTTTTCTTTTTTTAATCTTAACGATCTCGTTCGCTATTCCTTCTTCACAAAACAAACAAAATTGGTGGGAGATCGTCCGGCGTCTTTGTCGTTTTCTACTTTACTCGTCGAAAATCACTCGAACGTGAGGCGAAAACGGCACGAAGCCCACAAAAGTGGCCCAAAAAGGCCCAAAACGGCCGCTTCAGGGCTCGGAATTCAATTTCAAGGGGCAAGCCCTATTGCCCACGTCGTTCGGCCCCGGCGAGCTTCGCGAGCATATGTTGTGCGCGCGTAACTCCACCCGAGTCAAAAGTTATGCACGTCCCAGTTGCGGCGCACCACGCGAGCTTTGCTCTCATCCCCTCGCATAAAATAATGAAGCGCTCGGCTGATGGGTGCGATCATACCAGCACTAATGCAGGATCCCATCGAACTCCGAAGTTTAGCGTGCTTGGGCGAGAGTAGTACTAGGATGGGTGACCCCACAGGAAGTCCTCGTGTTGCACCCTTTTTTTTGCGACAATCCTACCCGTTTTTCTTTTCTTTTTTTTTAATCTTAACGATCTTGTTCGCTATTCCTTCTTCACAAAACAAACAAAATTGGTGGGAGATCGTCCGTCTTTGTCGTTTTCTACTTTACTCGTCGAAAATCACTCGAGCGTGAGGCGAAAAGCGGCCTGAAAGCCCACAAAAGTGGCCCAAAAAGGCCCTAAATGGCCGGCTTCAGGGCTCGAATTCAATTTCAAGGGGCAAGCCCTTTTGCCCATCGTTCGGCCCGAGGCGAGCTTCATGCGAGCATATGTTGTCGCGCGTAACTCCACCCAGAGTCAAAAGTTATGCGTCCAGAAGTTGCGGCGCACCACGCGGAGCTTTGCTCTCATCCCTCTCGCATAAAATAATGAAGCGCTCGGCTGATGGGTGCGATCATACCAACACTAATGCAGGATCCCATCGAACTCCGAAGTTAAGCGTGCTTGGGCGAGAGTAGTACTAGGATGGGTGACCCCACAGGAAGTCCTCGTGTTGCACCCCTTTTTTCGACAATCCTGCCCCGTTTTTCTTTTCTTTTTTTTAATCTTAACGATCTCGTTCGCTATTCCTTCTTCACAAAACAAACAAAATTGGTGGGAGATCATCCGGTCGTCTTTGTCGTTTTCTACTTTACTCGTCGAAAATCACTCGAGCGTGGGCGAAAATGGCCGAAGCCCAAAAAGTGGCCCAAAAAGGCCCAAAAAGCCGGGGCTCGGAATTCAATTTCAAGGGCAAGCCCTATTGCCCACGTCGTTCGGCCCAGAGGCGAGCTTCGCGAGCATATGTTGTCGCCGCGTAACTCCACCCGTCAAAAGTTATGCACGTCCCAGAAGTTGCGGCGCACCACGCGGAGCTTTGCTCTCATCCCCTCGCATAAAATAATGAAGCGCTCGGCTGATGGGTGCGATCATACCAGCACTAATGCAGGATCCCATCGAACTCCGAAGTTTAAGCGTGCTCGGGCGAGAGTAGTACTAGGATGGGTGACCCCAGGGAAGTCCTCGTGTTGCACCCCTTTTTGCGACAATCCTGCCCGTTTTTCTTTTCTTTTTTTAATCTTAACGATCTTGTTCGCTATTCCTTCTTCACAAAACAAACAAAATTGGTGGGAGATCATCCAGTCTTTGTCGTTTTCTACTTTACTCGTCGAAAATCACTCGAGCGTGAGGCGAAAATGGCCTGAAAGCCCACAAAAGTGGCCCAAAAAAGGCCCAAACGGCCGCTTCAGGGCTCGGAATTCAATTTCAAGGGGCAAGCCCTTATTGCCCACGTCGTTCGGCCCAGGCGAGCTTCGCGAGCATATGTTGTCGCGCGTAACTCCACCGAGTCAAAAGTTATGCACGTCCAGAAGTTGCGGCGCACCACGCGGAGCTTTGCTCGCATCCCCTCGCATAAAATAATGAAGCGCGCTCAGCCTGATGGGTGCGATCATACCAGCACTAATGCACCGGATACCATCAGAACTCCGAAGTTTAGCGTGCTTGGGCGAGAGTAGTACTAGGATGGGTGACCCCCCTGGGAAGTCCTCGTGTTGCACCCTTTTTTTTGGACAATCCTCCCGGTTTTTCTTTTCTTTTTTTAATCTTAACGATCTCGTTCGCTATTCCTTCTTCAAAACAAACAAAATTGGTGGGAGATCATCCAGCGTCTTTGTCGTTTTCTACTTTACTCGTCGAAAATCACTTTCGAGCGTGGGCGAAAATGGCCACGAAGCCCACAAAAGTGGCCCAAAAAAGGCCCGAAACGGCCGCTTCCAGGGCTCGGAATTCAATTTCAAGGGGCAAGCCCTATTGCCCACGTCGTTCGGCCCGAGGCGAGCTTCGAGCATATGTTGTCTTGCGCGTAACTCCACCCGAGTCAAAAGTTATGCACGTCCGAAGTTGCGGCGCACCACGCGGAGCTTTGCTCTCATCCCCTCGCATAAAATAATGAAGCGCTCGGCTGATGGGTGCGATCATACCAGCACTAATGCACCGGATACCATCAGAACTCCGAAGTTTAGCGTGCTTGGGCGAGAGTAGTACTAGGATGGGTGACCCCAGGGAAGTCCTCGTGTTGCACCCTTTTTGCGACAATCCTGCCCGTTTTTCTTTTCTTTTTTTAATCTTAACGATCTTGTTTGCTATTCCTTCTTCACAAAACAAACAAAATTGGTGGGAGATCATCCAGCGTCTTTGTCGTTTTCTACTTTACTCGTCGAAAATCACTCGAGCGTGAGGCGAAAAACGGCCGAAGCCCACAAAAGTGGCCCAAAAAGGCCCAAAATTTCCGCTTCCGGGCTCGAATTCAATTTCAAGGGGCAAGCCCTATTGCCCACGTCGTTCGGCCCGGCGAGCTTCACGAGCATATGTTGTCTTGCGCCGCGTAACTCCACCGAGTCAAAAGTTATGCACGTCCCAGTTGCGGCGCACCACGCGGAGCTTTGCTCTCATCCCCTCGCATAAAATAATGAAGCGCTCGGCTGATGGGTGCGATCATACCAGCACTAATGCACGGATCCCATCGAACTCCGAAGTTTAGCGTGCTTGGGCGAGTAGTACTAGGATGGGTGACCCCACAGGGAAGTCCTCGTGTTGCACCCTTTTTTTGACAATCTGCCCGTTTTTCTTTTCTTTTTTTTTAATCTTAACGATCTTGTTCGCTATTCCTTCTTCACAAAACAAACAAAATTGGTGGGAGATCATCCAGCGTCTTTGTCGTTTTCTACTTTACTCGTCGAAAATCACTCGAGCGTGAGGCGAAAATGCGGCCGAAGCCCACAAAAGTGGCCCAAAAGGCCCAAAACGGCCGCTTCGGGGCTCGGAATTCAATTTCAAGGGGGCAAGCCCTTTTGCCCACGTCGTTCGGCCCAGGCGAGCTTCGCGAGCATATGTTGTCGCGTAACTCCACCGAGTCAAAAGTTATGCACGTCCCAGAAGTTGCGGCGCACCACGCGGGCTTTGCTCTCATCCCCTCGCATAAAATAATGAAGCGCTCGGCTGATGGGTGCGATCATACCAGCACTAATGCACGGATCCCATCGAACTCCGAAGTTAAGCGTGCTTGGGCGAGAGTAGTACTAGGATGGGTGACCCCTGGGAAGTCCTCGTGTTGCACCCTTTTTTGCGACAATCTGCTTTTTCTTTTCTTTTTTTTTTAATCTTAACGATCTCGTTCGCTATTCCTTCTTCACAAAACAAACAAAATTGGTGGGAGATCATCCAGCGTCTTTGTCGTTTTCTACTTTACTCGTCGAAAATCACTCGAGCGTGAGGCTAAAGCGGCGACGAAGCCCACAAAAGTGGCCCAAAAAGGCCCTAAACGGCCGCTTCGGGCTCGAATTCAATTTCAAGGGGCAAGCCCTATTGCCCACGTCGTTCGGCCCGAGGCGAGCTTCATGAGCATATGTTGTCGCGCGCGTAACTCCACCGAGTCAAAAGTTATGCGTCCGAAGTTGCGGCGCACCACGGAGCTTTGCTCTCATCCCCTCGCATAAAATAATGAAGCGCTCGGCTGATGGGTGCGATCATACCAGCACTAATGCAGGATCCCATCGAACTCCGAAGTTTAGCGTGCTTGGGCGAGAGTAGTACTAGGATGGGTGACCCCAGGAAGTCCTCGTGTTGCACCCTTTTTCGACAATCCTGCCCGTTTTTCTTTTCTTTTTTTAATCTTAACGATCTTGTTCGCTATTCCTTCTTCACAAAACAAACAAAATTGGTGGGAGATCGTCCCGGCGTCTTTGTCGTTTTCTACTTTACTCGTCGAAAATCACTCGAGCGTGGGCGAAAATGGCCGAAGCCCACAAAAGTGGCCCAAAAGGCCCAAACGGCCGCTTTCGGGGCTCGGAATTCAATTTCAAGGGGCAAGCCCTATTGCCCACGTCGTTCGGCCCCGAGGCAGGCTTCGCGAGCATATCTTGTCGCGCGTAACGTAACTCACCGAGTCAAAAGTTATGCACGTCCAGAAGTTGCGGCGCACCACGCGGAGCTTTGCTCTCATCCCCTCGCATAAAAATAATGAAGCGCTCGGCTGATGGGTGCGATCATACCAGCACTAATGCACGGATCCCATCGAACTCCGAAGTTTAGCGTGCTTGGGCGAGAGTAGTACTAGGATGGGTGACCCCACAGGAAGTCCTCGTGTTGCACCCTTTTTTTGCGACAATCTGCCCGTTTTTTTTTTCTTTTTTAATCTTAACGATCTTGTTCGCTATTCCTTCTTCACAAAACAAACAAAATTGGTGGGAGATCGTCCAGCGTCTTTGTCGTTTTCTACTTTACTCGTCGAAAATCACTCGAGCGTGAGGCGAAAAAGCGCCTGAAGCCCACAAAAGTGGCCCAAAAAGGCCCTAAAACGGCCGCTTCAGGGCTCGGAATTCAATTTCAAGGGGCAAGCCCTATTGCCCACGTCGTTCGGCCGAGGCAAGCTTCGCGAGCATATGTTGTCGCGCGTAACTCCACCGAGTCAAAAGTTATGCGTCCCAGGTTGCGGCGCACCACGCGGAGCTTTGCTCTCATCCCCTCGCATAAAATAATGAAGCGCTCGGCTGATGGGTGCGATCATACCAGCACTAATGCAGGATCCCATCGAACTCCGAAAGTTTAGCGTGCTTGGGCGAGAGTAGTACTAGGATGGGTGACCCCTGGGAAGTCCTCGTGTTGCACCCCTTTTTTTGACAATCTGCCCGTTTTTCTTTTCTTTTTTTTTAATCTTAACGATCTCGTTCGCTATTCCTTCTTCACAAAACAAACAAAATTGGTGGGAGATCGTCCGGTCTTTGTCGTTTTCTACTTTACTCGTCGAAAATCACTCGAGCGTGAGGCGAAAATGGCCGAAGCCCACAAAAGTGGCCCAAAAAGGCCCTAAATGGCCGCCGGGGCTCGGAATTCAATTTCAAGGGGGCAAGCCCTATTGCCCACGTCGTTCGGCCCGAGAGGCGAGCTTCAGCGAGCATATCTTGTCGCGCGCGTAACTCCACCGAGTCAAAAGTTATGCACGTCCAGAAGTTGCGGCGCACCACGCGGGAGCTTTGCTCTCATCCCCTCGCATAAAATAATGAAGCGCTCGGCTGATGGGTGCGATCATACCAGCACTAATGCAGGATCCCATCGAACTCCGAAGTTTAAGTGCTTGGGGCGAGAGTAGTACTAGGATGGGTGACCCCTGGGAAGTCCTCGTGTTGCACCCTTTTTGCGACAATCAATCTGCCCGTTTTTTTTTTCTTTTTTTTTTTAATCTTAACGATCTCGTTCGCTATTCCTTCTTCACAAAACAAACAAAATTGGTGGGAGATCGTCCGTCTCTTTGTCGTTTTCTACTTTACTCGTCGAAAATCACTCGAGCGTGAGGCGAAAATGGCCGAAGCCCACAAAAAGTGGCCCAAAAAGGCCCTAAACGGCCGCGCTTCAGGGCTCGGAATTCAATTTCAAGGGGCAAGCCCTTTGCCCACGTCGTTCGGCCGAGGCGAGCTTCGCGAGCATATGTTGTCTTGCGCGTAACTCCACCGAGTCAAAAGTTATGCACGTCCCAGAAGTTGCGGCGCACCACGCGGAGCTTTGCTCTCATCCCCTCGCATAAAATAATGAAGCGCTCGGCTGATGGGTGCGATCATACCAGCACTAATGCAGGATCCCATCGAACTCCGAAGTTTAGCGTGCTTGGGCGAGAGTAGTACTAGGATGGGTGACCCCTTGGGAAGTCCTCGTGTTGCACCCCTTTTTTGCGACAATCCTGCCCGTTTTTCTTTTCTTTTTTTAATCTTAACGATCTCGTTCGCTATTCCTTCTTCACAAAACAAACAAAATTGGTGGGAGATCATCCGGTGTCGTCTTTGTCGTTTTCTACTTTACTCGTCGAAAATCACTCGAGCGTGAGGCGAAAATGGCCGAAGCCCACAAAAGTGGCCCAAAAAAGGCCCAAAATTTCCGCTTCAGGGCTCGGAATTCAATTTCAAGGGGCAAGCCCTATTGCCCACGTCGTTCGGCCCGAGGCGAGCTTCGCGAGCATATGTTGTCGTGCGTAACTCCACCGAGTCAAAAGTTATGCACGTCCAAAGTTGCGGCGCACCACGCGGAGCTTTGCTCTCATCCCCTCGCATAAAATAATGAAGCGCTCGGCTGATGGGTGCGATCATACCAGCACTAATGCACCGGATCCCATCGAACTCCGAAGTTTAAGCGTGCTTGGGCGAGAGTAGTACTAGGATGGGTGACCCCACAGGGAAGTCCTCGTGTTGCACCCTTTTTGCGACAATCATGCCCGTTTTTCTTTTCTTTTTTTAATCTTAACGATCTCGTTCGCTATTCCTTCTTCACAAAACAAACAAAATTGGTGGGAGATCATCCGCGTCTTTGTCGTTTTCTACTTTACTCGTCGAAAATCACTCGAGCGTGGGCGAAAATGCGGCCGAAGCCCACAAAAAGTGGCCCAAAAGGCCCGAAACGGCCGTTTCAGGGCTCGGAATTCAATTTCAAGGGGCAAGCCCTATTGCCCGTCGTTCGGCCGAGGCGAGCTTCACGAGCATATCTTGTCTTGCGCGTAACTCCACCCGAGTCAAAAGTTATGCACGTCCGAAGTTGCGGCGCACCACGCGGAGCTTTGCTCTCATCCCCTCGCATAAAATAATGAAGCGCTCGGCTGATGGGTGCGATCATACCAGCACTAATGCACGGGATCCCATCGAACTCCGAAGTTTAGCGTGCTTGGGCGAGAGTAGTACTAGGATGGGTGACCCCACAGGAAGTCCTCGTGTTGCACCCTTTTTTGCGACAATCTGCCCGTTTTTCTTTTCTTTTTTTTTAATCTTAACGATCTCGTTCGCTATTCCTTCTTCACAAAACAAACAAAATTGGTGGGAGATCGTCCGGCGTCTTTGTCGTTTTCTACTTTACTCGTCGAAAATCACTCGAGCGTGGGCGAAAAAATGGCACGAAGCCCACAAAAGTGGCCCAAAAAGGCCCAAACGGCCGTTCAGGGCTCGAATTCAATTTCAAGGGGCAAGCCCTATTGCCCACGTCGTTCGGCCCAGGCGAGCTTCATGAGCATATCTTGTGTCGCGCGTAACTCCACCCGAGTCAAAAGTTATGCACGTCCGAGTTGCGGCGCACCACGCGGAGCTTTGCTCTCATCCCTCGCATAAAATAATGAAGCGCTCGGGCTGATGGGTGCGATCATACCAGCACTAATGCACGGGATCCCATCGAACTCCGAAGTTAAGCGTGCTTGGGCGAGAGTAGTACTAGGATGGGTGACCCCAGGAAGTCCTCGTGTTGCACCCCTTTTTGCGACAATCCTACCCCGTTTTTTTTTCTTTTTTTTAATCTTAACGATCTTGTTCGCTATTCCTTCTTCACAAAACAAACAAAATTGGTGGGAGATCGTCCAGTCGTCTTTGTCGTTTTCTACTTTACTCGTCGAAAATCACTCGAGCGTGAGGCGAAAATGCGGCCTGAAGCCCACAAAAAGTGGCCCAAAAAGGCCCAAAAACGGCCGGGGCTCGGAATTCAATTTCAAGGGGGCAAGCCCTGTTGCCCACGTCGTTCGGCCCGAGGCTTGCGAGCATATGTTGTGCGCCCGCGTAACTCCACCGAGTCAAAAGTTATGCACGTCCGAGTTGCGGCGCACCACGCGGAGCTTTGCTCTCATCCCCTCATAAAATAATGAAGCGCTCGGCTGATGGGTGCGATCATACCAGCACTAATGCAGGATCCCATCGAACTCCGAAGTTTAGCGTGCTTGGGCGAGAGTAGTACTAGGATGGGTGACCCCTGGGAAGTCCTCGTGTTGCACCCTTTTTTTTGACAATCCTGCCCGTTTTTCTTTTCTTTTTTTAATCTTAACGATCTCGTTCGCTATTCCTTCTTCACAAAACAAACAAAATTGGTGGGAGATCATCCAGTCTTTGTCGTTTTCTACTTTACTCGTCGAAAATCACTCGAGCGTGGGCGAAAATGGCGAAGCCCACAAAAGTGGCCCAAAAGGCCCGAAACGGCCGCTTCAGGCTCGGAATTCAATTTCAAGGGGCAAGCCCTATTGCCCACGTCGTTCGGCCCGAGGCGAGCTTCGAGCATATGTTGTGTCGCGTAACTCCACCAGTCAAAAGTTATGCACGTCCAGAAGTTGCGGCGCACACGCGGAGCTTTGCTCTCATCCCCTCGCATAAAATAATGAAGCGCTCGGCTGATGGGTGCGATCATACCAGCACTAATGCAGGATCCCATCGAACTCCGAAGTTAAGCGTGCTTGGGCGAGTAGTACTAGGATGGGTGACCCCACAGGAAGTCCTCGTGTTGCACCCCTTTTTGCGACAATCACTACCCCGTTTTTCTTTTCTTTTTTTAATCTTAACGATCTCGTTCGCTATTTCCTTCTTCACAAAACAAACAAAATTGGTGGGAGATCGTCCAGTCTTTGTCGTTTTCTACTTTACTCGTCGAAAATCACTCGAGCGTGAGGCGAAAATGGCACGAAGCCCACAAAAGTGGCCCAAAAAGGCCCGGCGGCCGCTTCAGGGCTCGGAATTCAATTTCAAGGGGCAAGCCCCTATTGCCCACGTCGTTCGGCCCGAAGACGAGCTTCACGAGCATATGTTGTGCGCCGCGTAACTCCACCGTCAAAAGTTATGCACGTCCCAGAAGTTGCGGCGCACCACGCGGAGCTTTGCTCTCATCCCCTCGCATAAAATAATGAAGCGCTCGGCTGATGGGTGCGATCATACCAGCACTAATGCACCGGATCCCATCGAACTCAAAAGTTTAAGCGTGCTTGGGCGAGTAGTACTAGGATGGGTGACCCCTGGGAAGTCCTCGTGTTGCACCCTTTTTGCGACAATCCTGCCCTTTTTCTTTTCTTTTTTTAATCTTAACGATCTCGTTCGCTATTCCTTCTTCACAAAACAAACAAAATTGGTGGGAGATCGTCCAGCGTCTTTGTCGTTTTCTACTTTACTCGTCGAAAATCACTTTCGAGCGTGAGGCGAAAATGGCCGAAGCCCACAAAAGTGGCCCAAAAAGGCCCAAAAGCGGCGCCAGGGCTCGGAATTCAATTTCAAGGGGGCAAGCCCTGTTGCCCACGTCGTTCGGCCGGCGAGCTTCGCGAGCATATGTTGTCTTGCGCCGCGTAACTCCACCCGAGTCAAAAGTTATGCACGTCCAAGTTGCGGCGCACCACGCGGAGCTTTGCTCTCATCCCCTCGCATAAAATAATGAAGCGCTCGGCTGATGGGTGCGATCATACCAGCACTAATGCACCGGATCCCATCGAACTCCGAAGTTTAGCGTGCTTGGGAGAGTAGTACTAGGATGGGTGACCCCACAGGAAGTCCTCGTGTTGCACCCTTTTTGCGACAATCCTGCCCGTTTTTCTTTTCTTTTTTTAATCTTAACGATCTTGTTCGCTATTCCTTCTTCACAAAACAAACAAAATTGGTGGGAGATCGTCCAGTGTCTTTGTCGTTTTCTACTTTACTCGTCGAAAATCACTTTCGAGCGTGAGGCGAAAAACGGCCGAAGCCCACAAAAAGTGGCCCAAAAAGGCCCGAAACGGCCGCTTTTAGGCTCGGAATTCAATTTCAAGGGGGCAAGCCCTATTGCCCACGTCGTTCGGCCCAAGGCGAGCTTCGAGCATATGTTGTCGCCGCGTAACTCCACCCAGTCAAAAGTTATGCACGTCCGAAGTTGCGGCGCACCACGCGGAGCTTTGCTCTCATCCCCTCGCATAAAATAATGAAGCGCTCGGCTGATGGGTGCGATCATACCAGCACTAATGCACGGATCCCATCGAACTCCGAGTTTAAGCGTGCTTGGGCGAGAGTAGTACTAGGATGGGTGACCCCACAGGGAAGTCCTCGTGTTGCACCCCTTTTTTTGACAATCCTGCCCGTTTTTCTTTTCTTTTTTTAATCTTAACGATCTCTTGTTCGCTATTCCTTCTTCACAAAACAAACAAAATTGGTGGGAGATCGTCCAGTCTTTGTCGTTTTCTACTTTACTCGTCGAAAATCACTCGAACGTGAGGCGAAAATGGCACGAAGCCCACAAAAGTGGCCCAAAAAGGCCCGAAACGGCCGCTTCAGGGCTCGGAATTCAATTTCAAGGGGGCAAGCCCTATTGCCCACGTCGTTCGGCCCGAGACGAGCTTCGCGAGCATATGTTGTCTTGCCGTAACTCCACCCAGTCAAAAAGTTATGCACGTCCAGAAGTTGCGGCGCACCACGCGGAGCTTTGCTCTCATCCCCTCGCATAAAATAATGAAGCGCTCGGCTGATGGGTGCGATCATACCAGCACTAATGCACCGGATCCCATCAGAACTCCGAAGTTAAGCGTGCTTGGGCGAGAGTAGTACTAGGATGGGTGACCCCTTGGGAAGTCCTCGTGTTGCACCCCTTTTTTGCGACAATCCTGCCCGTTTTTCTTTTCTTTTTTTTAATCTTAACGATCTCGTTCGCTATTCCTTCTTCACAAAACAAACAAAATTGGTGGGAGATCGTCCGAGCGTCTTTGTCGTTTTCTACTTTTACTCGTCGAAAATCACTTTCGAGCGTGAGGCGAAAATGGCCGAAGCCCACAAAAGTGGCCCAAAAAGGCCCAAACGGCCGCCAGGGCTCGGAATTCAATTTCAAGGGGCAAGCCCTGTTGCCCACGTCGTTCGGCCGAGAGCGAGCTTCGCGAGCATATCTTGTCGTGCGTAACTCCACCCGAGTCAAAAGTTATGCACGTCCCAGGGAGTTGCGGCGCACCACGCGGAGCTTTGCTCTCATCCCCTCGCTCGCATAAAATAATGAAGCGCTCTCGGCTGATGGGTGCGATCATACCAGCACTAATGCACGGATCCCATCGAACTCCGAGAAGTTTAGCGTGCTTGGGCGAGAGTAGTACTAGGATGGGTGACCCCAGGAAGTCCTCGTGTTGCACCCTTTTTGCGACAATCTGCCGTTTTTCTTTTCTTTTTTTTTAATCTTAACGATCTCTGTTCGCTATTCCTTCTTCACAAAACAAACAAAATTGGTGGGAGATCATCCAGTCTTTGTCGTTTTCTACTTTACTCGTCGAAAATCACTCGAGCGTGAGGCGAAAATGCGACCGAAGCCCACAAAAGTGGCCCAAAAAGGCCCAAACGGCCGCTTCAGGGCTCGGAATTCAATTTCAAGGGGCAAGCCCTATTGCCCACGTCGTTCGGCCCGAGGCGAGCTTCGCGAGCATATGTTGTCTTGTCGCGTAACTCCACCGAGTCAAAAGTTATGCACGTCCCAGAAGTTGCGGCGCACCACGCGGAGCTTTGCTCTCATCCCCTCGCATAAAATAATGAAGCGCTCGGCTGATGGGTGCGATCATACCAGCACTAATGCACGGATCCCATCGAACTCCGAAGTTAAGCGTGCTTGGGCGAGAGTAGTACTAGGATGGGTGACCCCACAGGAAGTCCTCGTGTTGCACCCCTTTTTGCGACAATCCTGCCCGTTTTTTTTTTTTTTTTTTTTAATCTTAACGATCTCGTTCGCTATTCCTTCTTCACAAAACAAACAAAATTGGTGGGAGATCGTCCAGTCTTTGTCGTTTTCTACTTTACTCGTCGAAAATCACTTTCGAGCGTGAGGCGAAAATGCGGCCTGAAGCCCACAAAAGTGGCCCAAAAAGCCCGAAACGGCCGCAGCGGGCTCGGAATTCAATTTCAAGGGGGCAAGCCCTTTTGCCCACGTCGTTCGGCCGAGGCGAGCTTCGAGCATATGTTGTGCGCGTAACTCCACCGAGTCAAAAGTTATGCACGTCCCAGAAGTTGCGGCGCACCACGCGGGCTTTGCTCTCATCCCCTCGCATAAAATAATGAAGCGCGCTCGGCTGATGGGTGCGATCATACCAGCACTAATAATGCAGGATCCCATCGAACTCCGAAAGTTAAGCGTGCTTGGGCGAGAGTAGTACTAGGATGGGTGACCCCCAGGAAGTCCTCGTGTTGCACCCCTTTTTGCGACAATCCTGCCCGTTTTTCTTTTCTTTTTTTAATCTTAACGATCTCGTTTGCTATTCCTTCTTCACAAAACAAACAAAATTGGTGGGAGATCATCCGGTTTGTCTTTCGTTTTTTCTACTTTACTCGTCGAAAATCACTTTCGAGCGTGAGGCAAAATGGCCGCGAAGCCCACAAAAGTGGCCCAAAAGGCCCAAAATTGCCGCTTTAGGGCTCGGAATTCAATTTCAAGGGGGCAAGCCCGTTGCCCACGTCGTTTGGCCCGAGAGCGAGCTTCGCGAGCATATGTTGTCTTGCGCGCGTAACTCCACCGAGTCAAAAGTTATGCACGTCCAGAGTTGCGGCGCACCACGCGGAGCTTTGCTCTCATCCCCTCGCATAAAATAATGAAGCGCTCGGCTGATGGGTGCGATCATACCAGCACTAATGCAGGATCCCATCGAACTCCGAAGTTTAGCGTGCTTGGGCGAGAGTAGTACTAGGATGGGTGACCCCACAGGAAGTCCTCGTGTTGCACCCTTTTTTGCGACAATCCTGCCCGTTTTTCTTTTCTTTTTTTTTTTAATCTTAACGATCTTGTTCGCTATTCCTTCTTCACAAAACAAACAAAATTGGTGGGAGATCGTCCAGTCTCTTTGTCGTTTTCTACTTTACTCGTCGAAAATCACTTTCGAGCGTGGGCGAAAATGGCCGCGAAGCCCACAAAAGTGGCCCAAAAAGGCCCAAAATTGCCGCTTCAGGGCTCGGAATTCAATTTCAAGGGGCAAGCCCTTGCCCCCGTCGTTCGGCCGAGGCGAGCTTCGCGAGCATATGTTGTCTTGCGCGCGTAACTCCACCGAGTCAAAAGTTATGCACGTCCAGAAGTTGCGGCGCACCACGCGGAGCTTTGCTCTCATCCCCTCGCATAAAATAATGAAGCGCTCGGCTGATGGGTGCGATCATACCAGCACTAATGCACGGATCCCATCGAACTCCGAGTTTAAGCGTGCTTGGGCGAGAGTAGTACTAGGATGGGTGACCCCACAGGGAAGTCCTCGTGTTGCACCCTTTTTGCGACAATCCTGCCCGTTTTTTTTCTTTTCTTTTTTTAATCTTAACGATCTCGTTCGCTATTCCTTCTTCACAAAACAAACAAAATTGGTGGGAGATCGTCCAGTCTTTGTCGTTTTCTACTTTACTCGTCGAAAATCACTTTCGAGCGTGAGGCGAAAATGGCACGAAGCCCACAAAAGTGGCCCAAAAGGCCCAAGCGGCCGCTTGGGGCTCGAATTCAATTTCAAGGGGCAAGCCCTATTGCCCACGTCGTTCGGCCGAGGCGAGCTTCGCGAGCATATGTTGTCTTGCGCGTAACTCCACCCGAGTCAAAAGTTATGCACGTCCGAAGTTGCGGCGCACCACGCGGACTTTGCTCTCATCCCCTCGCATAAAATAATGAAGCGCTCGGCTGATGGGTGCGATCATACCAGCACTAATGCAGGATCCCATCGAACTCCGAGTTAAGCGTGCTTGGGCGAGAGTAGTACTAGGATGGGTGACCCCACAGGAAGTCCTCGTGTTGCACCCCTTTTTTTGACAATCCTACCCCGTTTTTTTTTTTTTTTTTAATCTTAACGATCTTGTTCGCTATTCCTTCTTCACAAAACAAACAAAATTGGTGGGAGATCATCCGGCGTCTTTGTCGTTTTCTACTTTACTCGTCGAAAATCACTCGAGCGTGGGCGAAAATGGCCGAAGCCCACAAAAGTGGCCCAAAAGGCCCAAAATTGCCGCTTCAGGCTCGGAATTCAATTTCAAGGGGCAAGCCCCTGTTGCCCACGTCGTTCGGCCGAGACAGCTTCGCGAGCATATGTTGTGCGCGCGTAACTCCACCGAGTCAAAAGTTATGCACGTCCGAAGTTGCGGCGCACCACGCGGCTTTGCTCTCATCCCCTCGCATAAAATAATGAAGCGCTCGGCTGATGGGTGCGATCATACCAACACTAATGCACCGGATCCCATCGAACTCCGAAGTTTAGCGTGCTTGGGCGAGTAGTACTAGGATGGGTGACCCCTGGGGAAGTCCTCGTGTTGCACCCCTTTTTGCGACAATCCTACCCGTTTTCTTTTCTTTTTTTAATCTTAACGATCTCGTTCGCTATTCCTTCTTCACAAAACAAACAAAATTGGTGGGAGATCATCCAGCGTCTTTGTCGTTTTCTACTTTACTCGTCGAAAATCACTCGAGCGTGGCGAAAACGGCCGAAAGCCCACAAAAGTGGCCCAAAAAGGCCCGAAACGGCCGCTTCAGGGCTCGAATTCAATTTCAAGGGGGCAAGCCCTATTGCCCATGTCGTTCGGCCCGAGACGAGCTTCACGAGCATATGTTGTGCGCCGCGTAACTCCACCCGAGTCAAAAGTTATGCACGTCCGAAGTTGCAGCGCACCACGCGGAGCTTTGCTCTCATCCCCTCGCATAAAATAATGAAGCGCGCTCAGCCTGATGGGTGCGATCATACCAGCACTAATGCACCGGATCCCATCAGAACTCCGAAGTTAAGCGTGCTTGGGCGAGAGTAGTACTAGGATGGGTGACCCCCTGGGAAGTCCTCGTGTTGCACCCCTTTTTGCGACAATCCTGCCCGTTTTTCTTTTCTTTTTTTAATCTTAACGATCTTGTTCGCTATTCCTTCTTCACAAAACAAACAAAATTGGTGGGAGATCATCCAGCGTGCTGTCGTTTTCTACTTTACTCGTCGAAAATCACTCGAGCGTGAGGCGAAAATGCCTGAAGCCCACAAAAGTGGCCCAAAAAGGCCCAAAAGCGGCCGCTTCAGGGCTCGAATTCAATTTCAAAGGGGCAAGCCCTGTTGCCCGTCGTTTGGCCGAGACGAGCTTCGCGAGCATATGTTGTCTTGCCACGTAACTCCACCGAGTCAAAAAGTTATGCACGTCCCAGAAGTTGCGGCGCACCACGCGGGCTTTGCTCTCCCCTCGCATAAAATAATGAAGCGCTCGGCTGATGGGTGCGATCATACCAGCACTAATGCACCGGATCCCATCGAACTCTCCGAAAGTTTAAGCGTGCTTGGGCGAGAGTAGTACTAGGATGGGTGACCCCCTGGGAAGTCCTCGTGTTGCACCCTTTTTGCGACAATCTGCCCGTTTTTCTTTTCTTTTTTTTTTAATCTTAACGATCTCGTTCGCTATTCCTTCTTCACAAAACAAACAAAATTGGTGGGAGATCATCCAGCGTCTTTGTCGTTTTCTACTTTACTCGTCGAAAATCACTCGAGCGTGGGCGAAAATGCCGCGAAGCCCACAAAAGTGGCCCAAAAAGGCCCAAACGGCCGCTTCAGGGGCTCGGAATTCAATTTCAAAGGGGCAAGCCCTTATTGCCCGTCGTTCGGCCGAGGCGAGCTTCGCGAGCATATGTTGTGCGCCGCGTAACTCCACCGAGTCAAAAGTTATGCGTCCCGAAGTTGCAGCGCACCACGCGGAGCTTTGCTCGCATCCCCTCGCATAAAATAATGAAGCGCGCTCAGCCTGATGGGTGCGATCATACCAACACTAATGCACCGGATCCCATCAGAACTCCGAAGTTAAGCGTGCTTGGGCGAGAGTAGTACTAGGATGGGTGACCCCCTGGGAAGTCCTCGTGTTGCACCCCTTTTTTTCGACAATCCTACCCGTTTTTCTTTTCTTTTTTTTAATCTTAACGATCTCGTTCGCTATTCCTTCTTCACAAAACAAACAAAATTGGTGGGAGATCGTCCAGCGTGCTGTCGTTTTCTACTTTACTCGTCGAAAATCACTCGAACGTGAGGCGAAAACGGCACGAAGCCCACAAAAGTGGCCCAAAAAGGCCCGAAACGGCCGCTTCAGGGCTCGGAATTCAATTTCAAGGGGCAAGCCCTATTGCCCACGTCGTTCGGCCGAGGCAAGCTTCACGAGCATATGTTGTGCGCCAGTAACTCCACCGAGTCAAAAGTTATGCACGTCCCGAAGTTGCGGCGCACCACGCGGAGCTTTGCTCGCATCCCCTCGCATAAAATAATGAAGCGCGCTCAGCCTGATGGGTGCGATCATACCAGCACTAATGCACCGGATCCCATCAGAACTCCGCAGTTAAGCGTGCTTGGGCGAGAGTAGTACTAGGATGGGTGACCCCACAGGAAGTCCTCGTGTTGCACCCTTTTTTGACAATCCTACCCCCGTTTTCTTTTTTTTTTTTAATCTTAACGATCTCGTTCGCTATTCCTTCTTCACAAAACAAACAAAATTGGTGGGAGATCATCCAGTGTCTTTGTCGTTTTCTACTTTACTCGTCGAAAATCACTCGAGCGTGAGGCTAAAAATGGCCTGAAGCCCACAAAAGTGGCCCAAAAGGCCCAAAACGGCCGCTTTTAGGGCTCGGAATTCAATTTCAGGGGCAAGCCCTTGCCCACGTCGTTCGGCCCAAGGCAGCTTCGCGAGCATATGTTGTCGTCGCGTAACTCCACCCGAGTCAAAAGTTATGCACGTCCAGAAGTTGCGGCGCACCACGCGGAGCTTTGCTCTCATCCCCTCGCATAAAATAATGAAGCGCGCTCGGCTGATGGGTGCGATCATACCAGCACTAATGCACGGATCCCATCGAACTCCGAAGTTAAGCGTGCTTGGGCGAGTAGTACTAGGATGGGTGACCCCTGGGGAAGTCCTCGTGTTGCACCCTTTTTTGCGACAATCACTGCCCATTTTTCTTTTTTTTTTTAATCTTAACGATCTCGTTCGCTATTCCTTCTTCACAAAACAAACAAAATTGGTGGGAGATCATCCAGGTCGTCTTTGTCGTTTTCTACTTTACTCGTTGAAAATCACTTTCGAGCGTGAGGCGAAAACGGCACGAAGCCCACAAAAGTGGCCCAAAAAGGCCCTAAACGGCCGCTTCAGGGCTCGGAATTCAATTTCAAGGGGGCAAGCCCAGTTGCCCACGTCGTTCGGCCCGAGACGAGCTTCGCGAGCATATGTTGTGCGCCGCGTAACTCCACCCGAGTCAAAAGTTATGCACGTCCGAAGTTGCAGCGCACCACGCGGAGCTTTGCTCGCATCCCCTCGCATAAAATAATGAAGCGCGCTCAGCCTGATGGGTGCGATCATACCAGCACTAATGCACCGGATACCATCAGAACTCCGAAGTTTAGCGTGCTTGGGCGAGAGTAGTACTAGGATGGGTGACCCCCTGGGAAGTCCTCGTGTTGCACCCCTTTTTTGACAATCCTACCCGTTTTTCTTTTCTTTTTTTTAATCTTAACGATCTCGTTCGCTATTCCTTCTTCACAAAACAAACAAAATTGGTGGGAGATCATCCCGAGCGTCTTTGTCGTTTTCTACTTTACTCGTCGAAAATCACTCGAGCGTGAGGCGAAAAAACGGCACGAAGCCCATAAAAGTGGCCCAAAAAAGGCCCGGCGGCCAGGGGCTCGAATTCAATTTCAAGGGGGCAAGCCCCTATTGCCCACGTCGTTCGGCCCGAGACGAGCTTCGCGAGCATATGTTGTGCGTGCGTAACTCCACCAGAGTCAAAAGTTATGCACGTCCCAGGTTGCGGCGCACCACGCGGAGCTTTGCTCTCATCCCCTCGCATAAAATAATGAAGCGCTCGGCCTGATGGGTGCGATCATACCACACTAATGCAGGATCCCATCGAACTCCAGTTAAGCGTGCTTGGGGCGAGAGTAGTACTAGGATGGGTGACCCCGGGAAGTCCTCGTGTTGCACCCCTTTTTGCGACAATCCCTGCCCGTTTTTCTTTTTTTTTTTAATCTTAACGATCTCGTTCGCTATTCCTTCTTCACAAAACAAACAAAATTGGTGGAGATCATCCCGTCTTTGTCGTTTTCTACTTTACTCGTCGAAAA
>JABTTQ020002153.1:0-149064 GCA_016081115.2 Rehmannia glutinosa | reverse complement strand
GAAAATGTTCACAAAAAGGACACAACAATTGAGAGAAAATTACTCTGCACTTACAAATGGGACGAGATGGACCTTTTATATTTTTGGTTGATGGGTATGGCCTTGGAGGATAAAGTAGCGTGTGGGTCGATATGGGCCTGGATAATTATATTTGCGACTCAATAATGTGTAATACTATTAGATAATTAATTAAAACAATTTCGTAATTAAATAATGAGTAAAATAATTAAAATAAAAATATTAGAAAAGTCAATTTTGTCCCCAACACAAGCCCCCGCTCCCGGATGCGGAAGGTGGAGAGAGTCATAAGGGAGCTAAGAAATATTTGAATTATTTTTTTGGTGGGAGACTTGGTAAAATTTTTGTAGGATGATGGTTTTCATCCCCCTGTTTGTTCTTCATCGCACAGATTTCATACTCTCGTGGGTTCCTCGTGTTTTAGCCGGGTTTTAGACTGAAGTTCCACCTTTCTTGTTCGTGGCTCCTGGGATTTACTAGCCATCCATTTCTAGTTCTCTTTGTCCAGGCCAAGCCCGTGTTTGCCTACGGAGTTTGGTAATCCCTTTGCACCGGAGCTTCGTGGTAGTGGGTGAATATATTGAGTTCCCATGGTTCTAACCCTAAGGAGGATGGTGTGGAGGAGTCTAATGAGTAGTCCGAGAAAGGATGAAGTCCCTGTGAGCGAAAGATAGAACTCGGAAGGCTGGATTTCGGTAGGAGTGAAGTTCGGGAGGTCCCCAAAATGAGAGAGGTCTACGGAGCGCAAAGCGTGGAGCGGGAGGGCTTGCGGAGCGTGGAGTGCACGGAGCGCGGGCTCGCAGGATTCCTGTAGTTCTTTTTGCATGGAATGAGTCCTCACGGACTTTGCTTTTTTAGAGGAAAAATTTTCTCATGAGTGAGTAGTCCTCATAGAACTTGAGAGTTGAAAGTCCCTAAGGACTTAGTTTTTTGGAAGGCTTCTTCTATTTGACATTTAGCTCTTTAGAAGCTTCTCATGAGCTTACATGGTCGGAGTTTCATGATGAGTTGGGAATGAAGAGTATCCACATCGAGTTGAAAAGTAGAAGTGGGATGAGTCATCCCATGCGGCGGGAGGCGCGGAAGGCCTCGAGTGCGCATGCGGGGTGCCTTTTGCCTCCTTGTTTGCTCTTCTTCTTTTTTTTTATTTTTTTGGTTTTCATTAAGTTGGCATTTTTAATGGCTTGACTTTTTTGTACTTTCTTGGAAAGTCTTCATAATGATTTATGGGGTGGTCTAAACCCACTTCTTGAGGAATTTGTGTTTGATGAGTGCTCCACATAATACATAGCAAAAGTTTATCAAAACAAGTTTTAAAAGCTCCCTATCAACATGCTAAGTAATGAATAAGCATAGAAGCAAACAACTTATAAGCTAGAAGCTTGGCTTTTTCACAAAAGCTTAAAAAGCTCCCCTGTCAAAAAATAACTCATTAGTCATAAGGCTCATAAAATCAACAACAATCCACAACTTATAGCTTGTTATGGTCAGCTTTTTCTCGAGCTTTTTCTAGCTCATTTGATCTTACTAATAGCTTATGAGCTCATTTTATTTTTCTCCTCTTTGACTATTAGCACAATAAAAATATCATAGATTGATATCAAAGTGCGCGTGAGACTAAAAGACGAGCAATAATTATGAGTATATCATATTTTGAGTACAAGGAATCACAATATCATTTGAAGAACATGGGAGAGATATATAATTATGATCAATATGTGGATGCCAATCAAATGTAGTCAAGGAGAGCATACAAAAGAGTGAAATATCATTGATGCGTTATATCAAACATTTGGCATGCATAGATAGAAAAGAAAGATGTATATCCCATTTGTATATAGAATCGAGGCAAGAAATGCGATGCAAATCCTAATTCTATAGACATAAACCAATCATGTAAGCAATTTTCATCAATGACATACAACATACATCAATATCACAAGTTCCAAAAATAGCGAAGGTTCAACCCATTGAGATGAGAAAAGTGAAGCCAAAACTTACCAATGATTGTGGAAGATAAATAATATGGAGAATATAATACATTGTAGAAACCCAATATAGTAGCAATTGCAAGAAAAAAAAATAATGTTCAGTGATATGTGTGTGAATTGGACGCGAAGGGGTGTGAAAGTTGGAAAATAAAACGAGGAAGGAGGACAGATGGTTTTTAATACATTTTATGTGTTAGGAAATTTATTATTAGATTTTGATGATACCATGTAAAACTTAGAATAGGAAGTTGGCACCCCATTTTTCTTGTATTTCTATTTTGTAATAGATAGGACTACATGAGCTGAGTGAAGTCAGCTATGTTGAAGAATGCAAGAAGTCAATTGAAGACTGAAGCGAAGACCCAGTTGTGTGCCAGTTGAGTGCAGTCAAGATGAAAGGCAAAGACTCGACTGAAGGAGATCCAGCTGAGGAACAATTGTGTAAAGATTAAAGGAGCAACAGTCAAGTCAGTAAAGAGCTAAGTCTACTTGAACCCGATTGAGTCTTTCCTAAAAGAATGGAATGGAGCTCGAGTCAAAGGGTAAAAAGCACTGCCAAGTCAAGTCGATCGACATTAATCCGTTGAACGGAAGTCAAGAATATTACTCGATATAGTAATAAGTCCAAGTTTCCCTTCTTAAAGTGTTTGTCCCATAAACATGCAAAGGAATAAACCAATGGGAAGATCAAGCTTGTGTCGGGACACAAAAGTCAGCAGAGTCATTTAATACGAGGAAATGTCAACATCACAAGTCAGCGCAGTCAAGAAAAGACAAGCCAACGAACAAAAAAGTGTCATTTGAAAATAAAGCATATCTCTTCAACGGGCAAATTTTTAAATGAGCACTATAAAAGGCCGAGGAAGCAAGAGAGAAAGTACGAATGACACACGAGATCAAACATTCTAAGCAATCAAAGCAAACAATACCGTAATCAGAACTTATCAAGAAATTCCTCAAGCCTAAAACTCAAGAAAGCTCGATCCAACACATCTTTTGAAGGAAAGAATACTTCAACTAGTTGAAGAGGAAAAAGTTTTAAGAACAAAAGGGTTCTACTCTCCAAGTTTGAAGGAGTTGTAGTAAGGTTCATGGTCGAACCGAGGAAGTTTCAAGCTCGTTGGAAGGATGTGTGATCAATTCCAAGGGTTTGAAGGGAGCTAAAGTAGCAAATGTGGCCCGTTGTCTTGTGAAGAAGAGTGATCGCAAAGCAGGCTTTGTGTGATCAAAGTCGGCTCTAGATTGAAGAACTACTTTGTAACCTCATTACTTAGTGGATTCCTCCGGGGAGTTGGAGAAGAGTGGATTAGAGGAATTACCCATCCTCGAACCACTATAATTTACTTGTGTCATTTACTTACAACACTTTACTTTCTTGCATACATTTATATTTGTTTGTTAAGTTAAATTGTCAACCAAATTGATAATAACATTACTAAAAACAAAGGTTAAACATGTATTTAAAATTAACAAGGGTGTTAAGTCTTCCATCAGTATAAAATCAAATCAACTAAAAAGTTAAATGTTAGTTGACGCGGCTAAGTTATAATATCAACACTCGATCAGTGCATTGAGTGGGTAACTTTCTTTGAAGTAAGCAATCTAGTTTGTCCCCTGGACTTAGTGATATGAGTCAACCATGTTGATATTTTTTAAAAGGACTAAAAAGTGAAAAGTTAGTAAGGTTTATTCAACCCCTTCCCCCTTCTAAACCTTAAATCACACCCCTTGGGACCTACAAGTGGTATTAGAGCGGTTGGTTCTTTGAGCCTTCCGCACTGGTTACTGAACTAGATCTCAATCCTTTTCGAAAGGATTAATATTTGTGTTTTCAAAGCTTTCATTTCAAAAAGCAAACTTATTATCATGGAAGCCAATCTAACTCGTATTCCTATGTTTACTGTGGAAGAGTTTGATGACTCGAAGATTTGCATGCAGGCTCACCTATCAGCCTTACACGATGAAATGTGGCTTGTGATAAAATATGGGCCACTGCAAATATTGAAGGTTAATACTACTGTGAGAAGAGCACCTCCATGTGAAGGAGAAGATCTGCAGCAGAGCCTAGACCAGCCATGGTTGAGAAACCTCGTTGTGAATGGACAAATGAAGATAGAAAGAGATACAACCTGGACAATGTTGCCAAGGATATTCTCTACAAGATATTGGGCAAGGCTATGTTCAATAAAGTCAAGTCATGCAAATCAGCCAAAGAAATATGGGATAAGCTAACCCTAATTTGTGAAGGATCCGAACAGATAAAAGAAAACAAACTAACAGTTGATGTTCAAAAATTTGAAAATTTTAAAATGTTTGCATATGAAAGTCTGGATCAACTGGATGCCAGATTCATAGAAATTACAAATGAGCTTTCAGCTATTGGGAAGGAGTACACTCAAAAGGAGATATGCATGAAGATTCTAAGAGCCCTCTAAATTTGAATGGGAAATGAAGGTCATGGCCCTGAGACACTCTATGGACCTCTCAAAAATATCAACTCATGAGTTGTTCTCAAGTCTCAAAGCCTATGAGTTTGGTGAAATGAGAAGAAAAGAATAAGAGGAGACAGTTGTGCCCAAAACAATACCGCAGACCGATGGCGATGAAGGTAATAAAGCTGAGCCAAAGGAGACCATAGACAAGAGAAAATTGCTCTCATGGTAAAGAAGTTCAACAAGTTCTTTAACAAGAATTACAAAAAAAAAAAAAAACGGTGAGACCTCCATAAGACATTCAAGACCTTCCAAAGCAAGGGAGGACATGCGCGCCAAGAGTTGAACATTAAAGAGTTGACTATCGGAGCCGATAATCGAAAGCTAAGAGAGCCGATCATAGAAAAAAACCTATGTTGGAATTGTAGACAACCAGGACACTTTGATGTTGATGCCCATCCACCACCAACAAATACAGAAATGAGGAAGAAAGAAAAGTCTTCAGGGAAAGAAGACAAGAAAAGAAGAAAGCCATGTTAGCTGCTGAACCAGCTAAGTGTAAAGAGCCAGCAGACTCGGACAACAGTGAAGCTAACTACTCAAGTGATACTGAGGAAGAGGCCTTGATTTGCCTCATGGCCAAAGAACAATAACAAGATCAAGAAGATGAGGTACACTCTAACTCATCTCATTCTGAGTCAAGTGATAGTGATAGTGACACAAACACTTCCTCACCTGCAGATCTTTATAATTCATTAGGCAAAATGATGAAAGACTTTGAGCAGATTAAAACCTCACACACACTTTTAAATGAGGAAAACAACCAGCTTAAAAGCCAAAACTCACAGCTAACTAAAGAGCTGAGTACTCTAAGTCAAATAGCTGATAAGAACACCAAGCTGAAGGCTGAAAATGCCAAGATCTTAGCAGAGTTAGCTGCTACTGAAAAGAGAGAAAAAGATCTTAAAAATGTGATTGCCTCATTTACAAAAGCATCCAAATCATTGGATAAACTTATAATGAGTCAAAAAGAGTGTGGAGACAAGACAGCATAGGGTTCAATTCCCTTGTGCATAGTCAAACTCCTAAAGTGATTTTGGAGAAAGGATCCTCAAGTAATGGGGGAGTCCAAAAACCCAAAACACCATATGTTGCACCAACAACCACACCAAAACACAATCAGAATCATACTGGCCTTGGATATAAGGGAAAAGGAAAGAAGCCAGTCGAGTATGCTGAAAGGACAGTTGAAAAGAAATTTAGAAAAGTCCATCAGCAGACTCCAAACAGAAAATACTCCGTAAAACCTAAACAGAGCTACCAAAAACCCTAGAGATTTCATCAAAGAAATACAAATGATGGGAATGGTAGAAACTATCCTAACCAAGTGATTGGAATAACCATGTGAAACATCGGCAAGACCATGGGATACAAGCCAAAATGGCAAAGACCTCAACCTCGGAAAGGTCATTCCCAAGGCAAAAAAGATATCATCAAGACACTTATGCACCCGGCACAACACCCGAAATTCCACTATTACTCCAAGAAAACAATTGATCAAACAAACACACATGCATACGACAAAAGAGAAAATTGTATGATCCCAAACCCCCCAAGCAATTTGCTAATGTGCATTATGATTATGGAATCGATAGATTACAACCTCTTGAGTCGATCATCGGCTATAGGTTGGTTGGAGAATCTTATAGACTAACCCTTAGGACTAGGTAAGTATGGGTACCTAAAATTAATTTCCTTGATTGCGGGTTCAAGGAACAATGAGAGTGCCAAGGAACCTGGTACATGGATAGTGGTTGTTCCGGACATATGACGGGGAATAAAAGAAATCAAAAATTCAAGGAGATCAAAGGTGTAAAAGTCATATTTGGAGGAAATGAAGCTCCATGGGAAATCAAAGGCACAGGATCCATAAAAAAAAAAATGGATCGAGATCACGCGATGTTGCATATGTTGAAGGTCTCAACTTCAATCGCTAAGCATCGCCCAACTCGTGGCAAAGGTTACAATGTGGGATTCATATGGGAGTATGCGGATCAAAGATGCTTGAATAAAATGAGATTGTGCTACAAGGAACAAGACAGAAAAACATGTATGTAGTGGATTGGTCAACTGCTACACCAAGTACATGTCTGCTAGCAAAGAGTACAACCGAATCAAGTTGGTTGTGGCACAAGAAGCTGAGTCACCTGAACTTCAAGACAATCAATAAGCTTGCAAGGAGTCATCTTGTAGAATGATTGTCGACTCAGTATACAAGAAAGAGAGCATATGTGATGCATGCCAGATGGGAAAGCAGATCAAATCATCTTTCAAGGATAAGCCAAGTCCTTTTTCAACAAGGATATTACATCTGTTGCATATGGATTTATTTGGTCCTATTGAGCCAGCTAGCATCAGTGGAAAGAAATACACCTTAGTGGTGGTAGATGAATATTCAAGATATACATGGACAATTTTCATGTGCAAAAAGAAAGAAACACTACAGAGATTGTCGTAGTTGATGAAAAAAGTTCAAAATGGAAAGAGCCAAACCATTATAAAGATAAGGTCGGCGGGGACTGAGTTTGTCAATGGATTATAACTTCGATTGTGTTTAAAATGGTATTGCTCATGAGTTATCACCGCAGGACTCCGCCAGAATGGAGTAGGTGAAAGAAGGAACATAACTCTCAAGGAAGCTACTAGGATAATGTTAGTCAAGTTGGATTACCTAAGAGATTTTGGGTCGAGGCCATAAATACAAAGATCCTATACTCGAGAATAGATGCATGATAAATAGCAACTAACCAAGACTCCATATGAGATCCGGACGGGAGAAAGCCAAATGTTGGATATTTTAAGATTTTTGGATGTAAGTGCTTCATCCACAACAATGGCAAAGACAACTTAAAGGCTTTTGATACTAAAGTGATGAAGGTATCTTTTTTGGGATACTCATCCGTAAAACCTATAGAGTGCTAAACAAGAGGACTATGGTCATAAAGATTCTATCCATGTGGTGTTTGATGAACCAAATGTAAATGGAGTAGAGACATTGATGAGTTAGGCGAAGCGGGAATCAACCAACTATGCGAAAGAGTCATTATGTTGAAGCGGATGTGAGAGCACTCAACCCCGAAGATGATGAGATAGTTGAATCTCAAAGACAATGGAAGGTCTGCGGTGAATGATGATGAAGAAGCTATTCAAGACAACTTAGTTGCAAGGCGACTACGAACCCAACTAACTTACTCCAACCAGAGAGTGAGAGACCATCCATGTGAGTTAATTATTGGAGATGTTAGAGATGTCATAAGAACCCGGATCGAGCTCGGCATGAAACTATGTTCACTTGTTTTATTTCCCAAATAGAGCCTAAAGATATGTCTCAAGCCTTGAAGACACACATTGGATTCGTGGCTATGCAAGAAGAGTCAATCGAGTTTGAGAGAAATAAAGTATGGGAATTAGTTCAAAGGCATACTCACCAAAATTATATTGGTACTAAGTGGGTATTTAGAAACAAGATGACTGAGGAAAGATCTCATGGTCGAAATAAAGCAAGATTGGTAGCCAAAGGGTATTGCCAAGAGGAAGGTATAGATTTTGATGAAACCTTTGCTCATGTTACCAGATAGGAGGCAATAAGGATGTTTCTTGCTTATGATGCATACAAGAACTTCACTGTATATCAAATGGATGTGAAGAGTGCATTTCTGAATGTACTCTTAGAGGAATAAGTCTGTGTTGAACAACCTCTAGGTTTTGAGCAGAAAACTATTGGAGATAAGGTCTACACGCTCAAGAAGGCATTGTATGGATTGAAACAAACACCAAGAGCATGTTATGACACATTGTCACAGTTTCTAATTGACAATGGATTCACCAAAAGAAAAGTTGACAGAACACTCTTCAGAATTCAACATGGAGAGAGTATATTACTTGTTCAAATATATGTGGATGATATCATCTTTGGATCCACTAACAAAGAGTCAGACAAGTTTTCAAACCTCAAGCAAGCAAGTTTGAAATGAGCATCTTTGGGAGAATTAACTTTCTTCTTAGGACTTCAAGTCAAGCAATTGAAGGATGGAACCTTCATAAGTCAAACCAAGTGTACCGTGAGATTTAATGAAGAAATTTGGTATAGAACAAAAGTCATCGGTGAAGATCCCTATGAACACTTCAATTAAGATGGATATGGATGCAGATGGCAAAGGTTTTGATCAAACTAGATATAGAGCTTCATTGGATCATTGTTCTATTTAATAGCAAGCAGACTAGACATCACCTTTGTTGTAGGTGTATATGCTTTAGATTTCAATCGCACCAAAAGAGAATCACATGACTCAAAATAAGAGAATCCTAAGGTATTTGAAGGGATGTCAAGTTGGCCTATGGTATCCGGATGAATGAGGTTTCAAGTTGGTAGGATACTCGGACTCGATTATGTTGGATGTAGAGTGGACGGGAAGAGTACTTGTACTTGTCAAATGCTTGAAATAGACTAGTTTCTTGGTTCAGCAAGAAACAAAATTCAATAGCTACATCCACAGCTGAAGCAGAGTACATAGCTGAGGGCAACTATTGTGCCCAAGTTCAATGGATGAGACAGCAGCTGAGAGACTATGATATTGAAGAAAGAGATTCCAATTATGTGTGATAATACTAGTGTTATTGAAATTACTTAGAATCCATGTGCACTCAAGAACAATACACATTGATGATATAATCACAAAACCTCTATGTGAATCAAGATTTGAACAAACTAAGAATGAACTAGGATTAATTGAAATGAGTTAGGAGACCCAGAAGACTCAATCAGCAGAGAGAATGAAGAGAGAAAGAAAAATAAGCAAGTTTCACATTTCAGCCAAGTGAAACAGTCAAGATGAGAATTCAGTTGTATCGAGTTAGCTGACAGCTGAGTGATCTAATGTGAAGAGAGAAGCAAAATTAAGTCACTTTTGGAGAATGGCCGAGTTATTTATGAGCTAAGTGACAAAACACTGATCATTTTTCGCAGCGGGAATGTTTTAAGGATTACATCGAGTGTAATTATGATGTCGAACAAAAGCGATGCGTTTAGCCTATGATTGGATATAAATGTTGTTGCATTTAATGCGGGGAAATTAATGCGGTTTCAAAGGATAAATCACGACCGTCGATTTTTATCAAATTTTTCAAATTCCAGAAACCGTCCTTTCAAGTCCAATATAAGCCAAAACCTATTTTCTCTCCTCACAAACACTCTCGTCTTCAACAAGCAAAGGAAGTTATCTCTGTGGAAGTTGTGAAACCCTAGTTCCAAAAGACAAGATTTTTCGTTTCATTCACCGATTATATTCTAAGAAAATGGAAGCATCGTATGATTTTGTCAAGATGTCCGAAAAGATCCACTCAGGATCTACAGTTGACTTTGGAGGAATGCTAAAGCGGAGTCTTGATAAGGCCCTGGTGAAGAAGATGGCGAAAAAGCTTGAGAAATTCGATGCGAAGGATTTTCTCACAATGGAGTACCTCATACATACTTAGAAGAAGTTGCCATGTTCTATGTCAACACGAGTTCATGATGATGAGATTCGCTCATCCGTCCATAGCAAGGAGATCAAGATCATTGTTGCCGACCTTGCCGAACACCGCAAACCGCCATGAAGGGCTAAAGGAGATTACGAGAAGGATGTGAACCTGGGCTGCTGCTTGGAAGGAAATCGCCAAGCCCGAGTCAAGTCTTGAAGTCGTCTATCTGACGAAGGCTTTGATAAAGGATGATTACCACAAACCGATGGACATCGTGTCCAATGTGTCGACATAAAGTTTAGAAACTTTAATCAACTCTCTCGAACTAAGCTAATGGCAATGGCTGCGATAATGGAGGGAGAAGGTAAATTGGGATGAGTTTATCTTCGGCCCGAATATGTGACGCCCCGGGGCAAGAGGGCGGGGAGTGATCGGCTGCAAGAAGGCACGGACAAGGAGCGCTCTGGCGGGCTTAAAGGCGGAGGGGGACATGAATGAACCGATCCCACACCCGAAAAGAGAGATTCCGAGACTGTGTAGGTGTGGGACTATACGATTGAGAGAGCTTAAAAGATTTGATAGTACTACTCATATCAAAGCAAGATGCATCTTCTTTTCTCGTGCTCGTCATATAAAAACTCGAAGTTAAGCGTGCTTGGCCCTGAGCAATTATATGATGGGTGACCCCAGGGAAGATGCTCTCGAGGTGCGCGTGAGTGAGGACAAAGCGGTGGAAGACTTGTGTTGGTTTGTGGGGACGATCGTCGATCCGGGAAGGCGGGCCACGAGGATGGTATCGAGCGGGACCTCTCCTAGTAAGGTGTGGTTCGGGACGAACCAAGCGGAAGCTGGTGGGCTTGTGATGCCCCGGGGCCGAAGAGGCGGGGAGTGATCGCCGGTGCAAGAAGGCACGGACAAGGAGCGCTCTGGCGGCAGCTTTGGCGGAGGGGGACATGAATGAACCGATCCCACACCCGAAAAAAAGAGAGATCTACGAGACCAGTAGGTATGGGACTATACGATTAAGGAGAGCTTAAAAGATTTGATAGGTACTACTCATATCAATAAGATGCATCTTCTTTTTCGGTGATCATCATATAAAAACTCGAAGTTAAGCGTCTTGGCCCTGGAGCAATTATATGATGAGTGACCCCGAAGCTACTCTCGAGTGCGGCGTGAGTGAGGACAAAGCGGCTACCGGAAAGACTTGTGTTGGTTTGTGGGGACAATCGTCGATCCGGAAGGTGGCCGTTTCTGAAATATGCCGAACATGATCAACAAAACCATTAATGAAGATGGTCTGCTTGGAGGCTCACGATATGACACGGTGATTGGCCATCTCATGGAGATTAAGGGGATTGCCCTAAGACATGGAAAGCCTTTCCATGTCAACAAAAAGATGTTCAAGGCAAATTTGTCGGCGCTCGAGGCAAGCGTATGCAAAGGAAGGCGACACTAGTGAGGTGAATTAGTGACCCCACTCCAGAAGACACAGCTGCAACCGCCCCAGCTCTCTATCCTAAGCTAATCCAAAAGAAGAGAGTTGTTGCAGCTAAGCCATCACATGCCCCACAGGTAAATCGGAGTTCCTACCCCAGGGGCCGAGAAGGACACATCTAAACCTTCGGAAGAGACGCCTCGGATGTTCCCCGCAATCCAAACACAGAAGAAAGAAGATACAAGCCACCTTGGAGAAGAAGGCCAAGAGGAAGAAATTCCTCTTGTTAAGACCAAGAGAAGAAGATTGTTTAAGAAGTCGAATTAGAGAAAGCCCCGAGTCGCCACTCAACCCGAGAAGCCCGAGAAAGAGACTAATGCAACTCAAGAAGAAGCAAATAAAAGGAAAAAATGCCTCGGTGATGCAAACCACACGAACAAAGAGAAGACTGTGATGCCGATCGCCAGACAATTGAAGACCAGTACCGCCGAGAGACAATTGTGGAAGAGCACGGAGCTGAGACAACTTAGTTGAATAAGGAAAGAGTTGTCCAATCCCCTCAAACGGATGCAAATGAACCTGAGGAGGAGCATGCTCCACTTGCCACTATTCGGAAAGAAAGAGATGATGATGATGTTATAATACTATCTCATGTGTATCCCGATGTTCAAGAGAGATTGAGGAATGGAGGAGGAGCGAAGTTATTCGAGACAACAATTTGAGCACCCGAGTTCGTAGAAGAAGAAGAGGAGCTCTTAAGCTTCCCGGGAAACATATCTCTCAACTTCGCCTCCATCCGATTTCTATATGACTATCCTCTGTGAAATGAAGGAAGAAGAAACAAAGAGCTTTGGAGAAGGCCAATGCTATTGAGAAGTCAAAGACTGTTTATTTATCTTGGTGGACTGAACATGCCATGGATTCAAATTGACAAAGACAATGATAGTGACTTAAAGGAGATCGACCTATTGTAGCAAAGAGAAAAAAATCAATTCTAGCAGGCCACCGGAGAATCTAAAGTCATGCACGAGCAACATCTGCAAGAGGGTCCAGGAGAGTCTTCTCAAATCTCTCCTAGCTATGACTCTATGGATGTGGTGCACAACATAGCTGTCAATATTGCTGCCACCACATCCCCCGTGCACTCAGAAGATGGCACTCAGAAGTTTGGCGATGAAGCTAGAGAAGGTGATGAAGCGGGCAACCTAGCCAAGCCAACTCCTGCAGCAGGTGTTGGGACACCTACCCCATGGCTGATCACTCAAAGGGAACAACAGCCGAGTCTCAGGTGCAGAGCACCCCCACATCTCTTAACTTAGTTGGTGCACCAGCTGAGGGAGAAGCTCTCACCACCACAGCCAGGTCGGAGAATGCTGTGGGAGACCAACCTATGAAGTTTGGAGGCGAAGGTGAGAAACAAGCTGAACAACAGAGTGAAGGCGATGAAGCTCGGGGCGGTTGACACTCTCAACCTGAAACCTCATTTTACCTTTGCAGATGGCGATGATCTTTGCTAAAGCAGCTAAGGCAAATGATGGAAAGAAGGCAATGGGAGTTGAGACTCCTGGCCCTGAAAGTGCAATCCTAGGAGTTAAGACTCTGATGGATGCCACCGAAGACCCTAAGGTAGATGAGTATGCTGAAGGGATGACTGCCCAAGACCCTGCTGTAGTTGAGACTGCACATAGGGATGTCGAAGGCCCTCCAGCGGTTGAGACTGATGAGGGTGTAGAAGGCCCAAAGGAGGTTGGACTTCCTTGGGTAAACAAGCTATAAATGAGCCAATTCCTCAGTTGGAGGTAGCTGACAAAGAAGAAGAAATCAATGACCTTCGTGATTCGCAGTAACATGTTGATATTGAATTCTTGGAATCCAAAATGAAGCTGAGTCCACTTCCGTTGATGAATCTAACAAGGACACAGCTGAGGATGCTCAAGCCTCTCGGAGTAAAGCTAGTGATAAAGCTGCTCCAATGAGATTTGTATTGGTTGATGGGCCACCCTCAATGGCACCATCACACTCCGATGACGCTGATAAGTCTGCTGAGGACCAGACTACTCATAAGGAAGCCTCAACTGATACCGATGAAGTTGTTAAGACAATTGAGGGTTAGTCAGCTGAGCAGCTCACACACTGCTCAAGCTGAAACTCAATCAGCTCAGCAGGCTAACACAGCTGCTCCAGATGCCAATAACGCTAACACAGACAAGGCAAGTCGAGCTGAAGAAATTCGGAAAGAGAAGGGAAAGGCTCCACAAGCTGAAGGTATAGAAATACCTATTTACCCTGACGAGTTATTTGAGAATATATTTCCTTTTGAAGCCCGAGTTCCCCTTGAAGCCGAATCTGCTGTGGAACAAGCCAATTACACCGTCCACATCCCACCAGAAGAACGCAGAACTCCAGTTGATACAACAATGGTGCATATAGGGTTTGACTTTGATGCAGTATGGCCAGAGGATGAGTCTGATTCGACAGACGACTTCCGGAAAGCCTTTAAAGCCATCTGTGCTGAGATTGAGAAAATGGAGCATGGCTTTGCATCATTAGACCAAAGGCTGGATAATCGTGATGCCAACATCACTGGAGACATTTCGCAGTGTTGTTTTAAGAATTCAAGAATGGATTGGACAAACACTGGCTTTAAGACGAGAACATGTCTGCTACTTTAAGTCTCTATTCGCAGAATGCTTTGTGCGAGCTCCGATATTCTCGGGTTCCAAGAGCGCAAAGTGATCACATTATAAGGATGGATGAGTCTCACATGTCAGACATGGAATTGCTCAAGCTACAACATAAGAATGAAATTGCCAAATTTGAGATCAATACGAGTCAGCAGATTCGGGTTCTCCAAATAGAAATGAAGTTGATGGCAGCTGAGTCGAAAGCTATGCGGTCTGTGTTTCGAACAGCTTACTCCAAGTCACATGATAAATGCAACTAACAGCAGACTCAATTTTCTCCTTGGTAGCATGTTCCCTGGCCTAACTCTACCTTTTGGTGATGATGCCAAAAAGGGGAAAGAGGAAGCCATGAGGGAACTGAAGGAAGGGCAAGGGAGTTATAAGGAAGAAAAGAAAGGGGAAGCAAGCAAAGGGGGAAGGAAGCTCTCTGAAGAAACCCCCCATTGAAAATAATGCTTGCTAAGACCCCACTGCAAGGATATGTAATAGCTTCAATTCTCAGCAGACTACCTAAAGAGCTGACAGTTGAAGAGAAAGCTGAGTTGACAGTCAAGGAATCAAGAAAAGCCATCGAAGCTGAGTTTGAGAAGGTAGCTGAGAAGCATTCCGAGCATATTAAAGACATCAGATTAAGGTGTGATGGTCCCCATCAGACTATTAAAGGATTCTCAATGATTAAACCTCCAAGAGAAATCATAATGCACGATCTTGGATCTGAGCCCGGATCACTAGAGGAATTTCAAACTCTGACGCGAAGACTACTTCAAGAACTTGACTCTACTCTGGCGTGGGACTTGTCTTTGGGAGAAGGGTCTCAATTTGTGCAAATCGGCTAATAAGCGGCGTTCAAAGAATCACTCACCGAAAGGCACTGATCTGATACACTCCCGGAGGAGGAGCCGAGTCAACAAGAGGAAGGGAAGGTCCGGGAAGTAGTGGAAGAGGTAGAAGCACTCAACCACAACCAAGACCACAAGACATACGGTACATTGATCTACACAAGAAATGGATCAATTACTGGGCTGGGTATGATCATCTTGCCAATTTAGAAGTAATGCGCAAGAATGAGGAAGCTGTGAGAAGGCAAGAAGCGAGAAATTGAAAGAGTTATGCGTGAATGGGAGGAAAGGCAACGTAGGGATAACCCCGCTACTAAGCGCATATGAGAAGAAGAAAAGAGATGAAGAAGAGAAGAAGAGCAGAGGATGATAGAAGAAGAAGCGAGAGGAAGAAGAGAGAAGAAGGAAGCAGTCGAGGCGTTGAAGATGGTTGTAGCCCCTTCATGTATTTTACTTAATTGTAAATACACAGTTGTAAGTATTTTGTAAAATCTTAAAGCTCTGTTACATGTTATAAATTTGTAACCTTGCCGATACATGTTGTAAATCAAATGTATGTACAAGCTCGATCAATGTATATAGAGTACATTTTGTAAATAGGTTTGTAAAGGACAAGAATGCTATGATTAATAAAATTGACATATTCAAACCATACATTCTTTGTTCTTTGCCGCTTGAGTTTGTTGTAATTTTTATTTAAGTTTTCACATCATCAAAAAGGAAGAAATTGTTAAGAAATTTATTATTAGATTTTGATGATACCATGTAAAACTTAGAATAGGAAGTTGGCACCCCATTTTCCTTGTATTTCTATTTTGTAATAGATAGAATTTACATGAGCCGAGCGAAGTCGGCTATGTTGAAGAATGCAAGAAGTCAATCAAGATCAAGCGAAGACCCAATCAAGTGTGTCACCAGTGCGGTCAAGATGAAAAGCAAAGACTCGGCAAGGAGATCCAACCGAGGAACAATTGTGTAAAGATTGAAGGAGCAACGATCAAGTCTCAGAAGAGCCAAGTCTACCATTGAATCGACGGTTGAGTCTTTCCTAAAAGAATGGAGCGGACTCAACTCAAAGGGGTAAAGGCAGATGTCAAGTCAAGTCGACTGACATTTAATCCGTTGAACGAAAGTCAAGAATATTACTCTATATAGTAATAAGTCCAAGTTGCCCTGTCCTAAAGTGTTTGTCCCAGAAACATGCAAAAAGAATAAACCAATGGGAAGCACTAAGCTTGTGTCGACCTAAAAAGCTACTAGAGTCATTTAATACGAGGAAATGTCAACATCACAAGACTGCAAGTAAAGAAAAAGACAAGCCAACGAACAAGAAAGTGTCATTTGAAAATAGCCTATCACTTCAATGGGCAAATTTTCAAATGAGCACTATAAAAGGCTGAGGAAGCAAGAGAGAGAAGTACGAATGACACACGAGAGATCAAACATTCTAAGCAACTGAAAGCAAGCAATACCTGCAAATATTCTCTCAAGCTTATCAATAAATTCCTCAAGCCTAAAACTCGAAGGAACTCGATCCAACACATGCTGTGAAGGAAAGAATACTTCAACTAGTTGAAGAGGAAAAGTTTTAAGAACAAAAGGGGTCTACTCTCCAAGTTTGAAGGAGTTGTAGTAAGGTTCAAGGTCGAACCAGAAGTTTCAAGCTCGTTGGAAGGTCGTGTGATCAATTCGAGGTTTGAAGGGAGTCAAGAAGTAGCAAAGCAAATTGTCTTGTGAAGAAGTTGAGTCGCATGAGAAGCCAATTGTGTGATCAAGGATGTCTCTAGACTGAAAAACTACTTTGTAATCTGATATGTTACTTAGTGGATTCCTCCAAGAGTTGGAGAAGAGCTGATTAGAGGAATTACCCCATCCTCGAACCACTATAAAATTTACTTGTGTCATTTACTTACAATACTTTACTTTCTTGCATACATTTATATTTTTGTTAAGTTAAATTGCCAACCCAAATGATAATAACATTACTAAAAACAAGTGTTAAAAATGTATTTAAAATTAACAAGGGTGTTAAGTCTTCCGCTGTATAAAATTAAATCAACTAAAAAGTTAAGTGTTAGCTGATGCAGCTAATTTATACTATCAACAGCTTAGTCGAGTTTGTTGAGTGGGTAACTTTATTGAAGTAAGCTAACCTAGTTGTCCCCAAGGACTTAGCTGATTTGAGTCAACTCTGTTGATATTTTTAAAAAGGACTAAAAAGTGAAAAGTTGGTAAGGTTTATTCAACCCCCCCTTCTAAACCTTACATCACACCCCTTGGGACATACATTATGCATATAGGGCGACTGATCATTGTGGGGGGTGGGGCGACCAATCGCTCTCCACAGCGACCCGTCCCTGCTTCAGTGCAATTCTTCTGTCCGATTTAGTTTTAAAAATGTGATTTTTCACCCCAAAGTTTTAGAAATGCACAAAATACAAACGTAGACCTTATTCAATATGCATTATGCCCAAATGGGCTCGAATTGAAGTAAAAGACTCGACGGTTAATGGTTTTGTAAAAATATCCGCGAGTTGGTCTTGAGAAGGAACAAAATACATCTCAATTTTTTGTTTTGAAACACAATCCCTTAAAAAGTTATGTCGAACCTTAATATGTTTGGTTCGATTATGATGAACCAAATTTTGAGAAATATTTATAGCGGAAGTATTGCACAAAAAATAGGAACATTTGCGAAAGAACATTTATAATCCGCTAAGGTTTGTTTCATCCAAAGTAATTGTGTACAACAAAAAGTCGCGGAAATAATTCATCTTCGGCCGTTGATAAAGATACACAATTTTGTTTCTTTGAAAACCATGACACTAGAAAATCGCCTAAAAATTGACACGAGTCGATTGTACTTTTACGATCATCAATATTTTCGGCATAATCCGAGCCACTATATCCTTTTAAAGAAATTTTTAGTTCTTTGGATAAAAAAAGCCATATGAAATAGTCCTTTTCAAATATCTAAAAATTCTTTTAACGGCACTTAAATGAGATTCTTTGAGATTGCTTTGAAATCGAGCACATAGGCATACGACATGAAGAATATCGGGTCTACTTGCGATTAAGTAAAATAAATTATCAATCATACCACGATACTTGGATTCATCAACCGACTTGCCTTTTTCATCATTGTCAAGCTTGATATTTGTTGCCACGGGAGTTGCAACAGATTCTCCCTTCTTCAATTCCAAACTTATTTAGAAGCTCTTTGGTGTATTGTTAAGATATGTAAATACCTTCTTGACATTGTTTGATTTGAAGTCCAAGGAAGAAATTGAGTTCTCCCATCATACTCATCTCAAATTCACCTTGCATCAACTTGAAAAATTTCTTGCATAGAGATTCATTAGTAACACCAAAAATGATATCATCAACATAAATTTGAACTAAGAGACAGTCTTGTCCTTTTTCAAAAACAAAGAGAGTAGTATCGACTTTACCTCTTGTAAAACCATTTTTAAAAGAAATGAACTAAGTCTATCATACCAAGCTCGGGTGCTTGTTTTAAACCATACAAAAACTTTTTGAGTTTATAGACATCATTTGGTCTAGAAATATTTTCAAGCCCCAAGATTCTTTAACATAGATTTCTTCTTGAATAAAACCATTTAGAAAAGTGGATTCAACATTCATAGTAGAGTTTGAAATTTTTGAAGCAATAATAAGCAAGCAAGATACAAATAGCCTCTAACGTGCTACGTGTGCAAAAGTTTCATCATAGTCAATACCTTCTTCTTGATAATAACCTTGAGCTACTAATCTTGCTTTATTTCAAGCGATATTGCCTTGACCATTGAGTTTGTTCTGGAATACCCATTTTGTGCCGATGATAGTTTGTGATGGAGAACAAAGCACAAATTCCCAAACATCATTCCTCTCAAATTGATTAAGCTCTTCTTGCATTTCTAGAAACCAATCTTCATCTTCTATGGCTTCTTTAGCATTCTTTGGCTCATTATGAGATATTAGAGCTTTTTCGACAAATTTTCTTCTAATCATTACCTTATCAAGTGGATCCCCAATTACAAGATCTTTTGGATGATCTTCTTTGAATTTTAGAGCTACAGGAAGATCCGAAGTATCACCCTTATCCTCTTGTTGAATATTTGAGGTAGAAGTGATCATTTGAGGTAGAAGGTTGGTCACTTGGAATAATTTGTCCAACTTCATCGTTTTCATCACTATCATCATTTGGGATTCTTTTAACTCCAGAGGCTTCATTGAATTTGACGTGAATAGACTCTTCGAGCACCAAGCTTGTCTTATTATATACCTGATATGTCTTGCTCTTAGTCGAGTACCCCATAAATATCCCTTCATCGGCCTTATATAAGATTGAGTTTATCCAATTGATCCTTGGTGTTCAAAATAAAATACTTGCAATCAAATAGTTTGAAATAGCTAATATTTGGTGTTCTTCCTTTCCAAAGCTCATATGGAGTTTTATTTAACTTTGGACGAGGATATACTCGATTAATGACATATCAAGCGGTGTTTACGGCTTTGGCCCAAAAATATTTTGGAAGAGAAAACTCATTGAGCATAGACCGACACATTTCTTGTAATGTCCGATTTTTCCCTTGGGTTACACCATTTTGTTGAGGAGTTCTCAGAGCCGAAAAATTATGAGCATATTGTTCGCCAAAAATATTTTGGATCTCTATACTGCAAGTGTACTGTGAAGGTTATAGGATAATGGCAACTAAGGTCGTATTCCTCAGGGATTGACTACGAAACACTTACACTATAATAACATCGCATTCCAATTTTATTGAAGCAATCGACAATCGCAAGTTTTATAAAATCAAAAATTAAAAATAAAAAGAAATAAATTTTTGAACCCCACAAGTATTTTCAACAAATACAGAAGCAATCCTAGACACATAATCTCAACATGCTTCTTCAATATTAAATTCAATTAATGTTTCAAAACCAATTCATGCGTTTCTATAGATTCAATTCCTAAACTAGTTTACTCCCCTCCCGGGTGGCGCATAAATAGTAGATTAATAATAATTGAGATCTCCGATCCATCACAACTATTATTAACTCCCAAAAGATCTTTGAACCGAAATACTACCCACAAATAGAAGTAGTCTCCGATACATTATCCTGTTTATGTCTGAATTCGATTTTCGTCTTGTTAGAACTCACCTCCCGGGTTATGGACTAACAAGTATGACATGCAAACTATTGGCCGAATAATCGACAATTAAGAATAAGCACTCGAATTCATAAAATAGAATACATGAATCAATTACGAAAACAAATAATCAAGATTTAACATGAATCCACAATTTTGATTATGCCTAGGATTCGAAAGATTAGCCAAACATTGATAACAAATTCATAGACAAACTTGAAATCAACATTGTGACATCGTTTAAGTACAGACAAGAGATCTAAACTAAGAAAGAAAACCCCTTCTTGTCAGGATGGATCTTCATTCCAAGCCTTCGAAGCTTTTGTGCTTCTGTAGATGTGAAAGGCCTTGTGGTGTTCTTCGTAACCTAGTCCTTCTCTCTCGAGACCTTTGATCTTGTGTTCCTATGTATTTTAGTGTGTTGTATGTTGTATGAATGATTAAATTTTCGTGTAGCCCTCGGGTCATTTATGTTTGAGTGGGAAAATGACACAAATATCCGCCACAGTCAGTCGCACGGCCCGTGTGGTTTTCACACGGTCACTCCACACTGCCATGTGATCTCACACGGTCCGACCGTGCGGCTTGGTTTTGTCCTTATTTTCTCCCTAACACTTCACACGGACATGTATCTTCACACGGCAGTCACATGGCCGTGTGGTCCCATACGATCCCGACCGTATGACCGATTTTTGTCCATTTCTTCCTCTTTTCGATCTTTTCTTTGCACTCGTCAATATTATCGGCATTCCAACCGATATCTTCTCAATTAAGCTTTGTTCTGTAAAAGTTAAAAAAAAATACGCAGATATCATGCCCTTCTATGGAACCCAAGTAAAAAACACTAAATATACATGCAAATGCACCAATTATATACCATTTTAAGCCCCTAAATGCACGTATATTTTACACTTATCAAATTTCCCCAAATTTAAAGCATTGCTCATCCTCGAGTAAATTAAGAAAAATAATATCAAGGGGTATAAAGAACACACAAGAACACTACAAACATTAAATCTCATTTGACTCCATATCTAAGTAGACTATGCAATTCATTATCAAAAAGCCATCATTCATAAAATCGGCGTAATCAATACTCTTTTGGGTACTTGACATCGCGACTCAAAAGAAAGTAGTGTATCACTCATCTCTCAAAGTGTATGGGAAATGTTTACTCTCAACTCAATTCAATGAATGTAGAACTACCATAGGCTTGTAAATCTTCTAACATCTCTACCACCTTTGTGTGCACAATTTAAGAAACAAAAATGACTTTTCATAGGCTCTTTGGCAAGGGTAGAAAATTTGGATTAAGTGACTTGACTTGAGCAAATAGAATTTAAGCGTACAGACTTGCAACTCACCAACCCAATTTTATCTAAAACTCATTCTTTCAGAATATGTTTTTTTTTACCATGGGGTTTGTCGCGATGCCTCTTGGGTTGCCTCCCACAAAGCGCTAAGTTTTACGTCTTGACCCGGACTTGATTTCTAACATCACTCGTTGAACCGTGTCGGTTGAAATACTTGAGCCCTCATATTCTCGTACCATCCATTAGACGAATGGCGTTGCAATTTTTCTTGGATTAAGTTCGATGATCGCCCGAGAATTTGCCCTTTTGATGTTGGCCTCCCACCGCTGCAGCGATTTGGGCTACTTGTGTCTCCAAAGATTTTAGTCTCACTTTCAAAAAAAACGATGTTAGAAACAAAGCTATAAGAAAAAAATACTTACAAAAATAAAAATATTTACAATTCACAAAAGGAAAAAAAAAATCGAAAATAATAAAATATTTCACAAATATCGAAAAACATAAAAAATATTTACAAAAAAATCGAGAATAAAAAAATAAAAATATTTACAAAAGCTTGAATTAAGATTGAACTACTTATTATCTGTATCTAAATAGAATCTTTCAATCCTCGGCAATGGCCCCAAAAACTTGTTCGCCAAAATATTTTGGATCTCTATCTTTGCAAGTTTACGATTGTAGTTTATAGGATAATAGCAAACAAGGTCATATTCCTCGTGATTGACTATGAAACACTTAGGCTATAATAACATCGCATTCCATTTTATTGAAGCAACCAAAAATCACAAGTTTTTTAAAATTAAATAAAAAGAAATAAATTTTCGAACCGCACAAGTATTTTCAACAAATACGGAAGCAACCCTAGGCACATAATCTCAACATGCTTCTTCAATATTAAATTCAATTAATGTTGCAAAACCAATTCATGCGTTTCTATGGATTCAATTCCTAAACTAGTTTATTCCCCCTCCCGGGTGGCGCATAAATAGTAGATTAATAATAATTGAGATCTCCCGATCCATCACAACTATTATTAACTCCCAAAAGATCTTTGAATTGAAATACTCTCCACAAACAGAAGTACTCTCCTTATACATTACCCTGTTTATGTCTGAATTCAATTTTCATCTTGCTAGAACTCACCTCCCCGACTATGGACTAACAATTATGACATGCAAATTATTGACCAAATAATCGACAATTAAGAATAAGCATTCGAATTCATAAAATTGAACACATGAATCAATTAAGAAAAAAATTAATCAAGATTAACATGAATCCACAGTTTTGATTATGCCCTAGGATCCGAAACATTATCCAAACATTGATAACAAATTCATAGACAAACTTGAAAATCAATATTGTGACATCGTTTAAGTACAGACAAGAGATCTAAACTAAGAAAAAAAAACCCTTCTTGTCAGGATGGATCTTTTCTTCCAAGCCTTGAAGCTTTTGTGCTTCCCCCAGATCGAAAGGCCTTGAGGTGTTCTTCGTAACCTAGCCCTCCTCTCTCGAAGACCTTTGATCTTGTGTTCCCGTATATTTTGGTGTGTTGTATGTTATATGAATTATTAAATCTTTGTGCAGCCCTTGGTCCTTTATATAGGTGCTTGGAGAGATCACTTATAGAGTTTGAGTGGGAAAAGGACACAAAAATCCACCACAGTCAGTCGCAATGCCCGTTTGGCTTTCACATGGTCACTCTACACGGCCGCGTGATCTCACACGGTCCGGCCGTGCGGCTTGGTTTCGTCCCTGTTTTCTCTCGAACACTTCACACGGACATGTATCTTCACACGGGCAGGTCACACGGCCGTGTGGTCTCACATGGTCCGACCGTGTGACTAGTTTTTGTCCAATTTCTTCGTCTTTTCGATCTTCTCTTTGCACTCGTCAATTTTATACGGGCCTTCCAACTGATATCTTCTCAATTAAGCTCCATTTCCTGTAAAAAGTTAAAAGAATACGTAGTATCATGCCCTTCTAAAGAACCCAAGTAAAACACACTAAATATACATGCAAATGTACCAATTATATACATTTTAAGCCCCTAAATGCACGTATATTTTACATGTATCATATATCCCTTGGTTTCACATAATATTCTAAATTCACCTCCTCGATCACTTCTTATAGACTTAATAGTATCTTCCTTTTCATTCTCTATAAGTCTACATAACTTAGTAAATTTATTAGCTGCATCACTTTTATTAGCAAGAAAAATAGCCCAAGTATATCTAGAAAAATTATCAACTATAACAAAAGTGTAATATTTTCCACTTAGACTAGCCGTGCCAATATTCCCATAGAAATCTAGATGGAGAAGTTGTAGAGGCTTGGTTGTGGAAATTTCATTTTTTGGCTTAAAACTACTTTTAACTAAGTTCTTTTGACAAGTGTCACATAAGCCAAGGTTTTCAAAATTCAATTTTGGTAGTCCTTTGTCAAGTTGATTTTGTAAATGGTTTGTAATTTTTGATATCCAACATGTCTAAGTGCCTATGCCATAAACTAGTTAAATCATTGCTAGTGAAAAGACAAGAAATATTTTGACTAACCAAATCACTTGTATAAATTTTATAAAGATTGTCTTTTCTACTAGCTTCACAAATAATTTTACCATGTTTGAGAATAAGGCATATTTCTTCATTAAAAAGAACATCACAATTTAAACCACAAAGTTGGCTTACATTTATCAAATTAAGTTTAAGCTCATCTACTAATAAAACATCATGTAGAGAGAAAGAGGAATTACCAATATCTCCGTTGTCAAGGATTTTTCCTTTTCCATTCCCGAACCTGACCATTCCTTCTTCTTAGAGCTTGATGTTGGTAAAAGTTGTTCTCTTTTGGTCATATGGTGCGAACATCCACCGTCCATGAGCCATTTGGAATCCTCTCGTGAGTATGATTGCCCCTAGTACCACATTGTCTTTATCATTTATGGCCATGAGACTATGTTCGATTTCCTCTTCATCATCGGATGTTGCAAGAAGTGTATCTCATGTTTTGACATCCGCATTAAGAGCCTTCTTTTTCGGAAAAGCCTTTTCTTCTTTTGTTCCTCCTCGCCAATTTAGGACAATCGGCTATAAAGTACCGGAATTCCCGCATTTAAAGCACGAGTTGTCTTTTGCCTTTCTTGTCTTATTTTTGTTGATAAATTTGGCAAATTTTTTAACAAGGGTCATTGTTTCCTCATCCTCCCCATCACTAGCATAATAGGATTTATTTGAACTTGAAGCAAGGTATTTAGGTGTAGATTGCATACCCGATTGAGAGGTGGATGGTTTGGAGTTCTTTCTTTCCTTGAGATAGACTTCATAGACAAGAAGATTTCTAATAAGCTCATAAAACTTGAGAGTCTCAAGATTTTGAGATTCCATTATAGTCATCACCTTTTCGGACCAAGAACTGGGAAGAGTATTTAATACTTTGGTTACCTTGTCTTCTTCGGAGATGAATTTTCCAAGTGCCAATAGAGAATTGACGATATTATCGAGCCTTACCACCATCTTCGAAATCCCTTCACCCTCGAACATTATGAAGTTTTCAAAGTCTTTAACAAGCATGGTTTTTCTAGCTTGTTTGACCTTTTTAGTTCCTTCATAGATGGTTTCTAATTTTTCCCATACTTTATTTGCCGATCTTTTTCCTCAAATCTGATTATACTCAGTGGCGGTAAGAGAGCAATGTAAAATATAAAAGCCTTACTGTTTGGAGAGAAAGACTTCTTGTCATTTTCATCGAATTCTTTGAAACTTTTGGGAGCTAAAGTTCCATCCTCCAATTTCTTTGTTAGTTGAGCTATTCCCTCAATAACCATGTTCCAAATATCGAACCCGCAATCTTGTAAGAAGCATTCCATTCGGTCTTTCCAAAACACGTAGTTGTTGGCGTCTAATAATGGTGGCTTGTTGGTGGAGGCGCCGGTGGTAAGATAGTTTTCGTTTGTAGCCATGGATCATTCCTCTTTACTCGCAATGAAAAACGAGCTTGCAAAAAGTGTTTGGCTTTGATACCACTTGTTAGTCCAAGTGGCTACGAAAATCCAGAGGGGGGTGAATAGATTTTCCGTTTTTCCAATTTGCGGCCCTGTTTTTCGAATATGAAGAAAATGAAGAATAAATGTGCGAGAAAAATAAATCAACACGCAATGATTTATAGTGTTTCAACCCACTTAGGGCTGCGTGCACTACCACCCGCTATGTCCGAATGGATTTCGAAAAGGAAAAAGTTTTATTGATACCAACAATTACAATCTTTATCTTGAAGAGCACCACACTCTTCTTACAACACCAACTTAGAAGAGAGCAAAACTCTTCTCACCTCTATAAAGGCACCAAACTCATCAACAACTATGAATCAACCAAGTGTGTTCTTGCCAAAAGAACACTAAAAAAGTATGTCTTGTTTTGGATGATTTTACAAATACAATCAAGATTATACTTTGAATGAAATATTACAACTCAAAGTGCAAGTGTAATCAAGAAAGAAAGCTTAATAATCAAGATGTGAAAGTGAAGTACTTAGGCTATTACAAAAGAATGTTGAAAGTGAAAAATAAGAGATTTTGCAGATTTTTCTTGTTATGTTGTAGAGTATTGTGTTATGTTTTGATCCTTCAATGCTTCATGTATTTATAGGAGAGCTTCGAGATGTAATCCCCAACATAGGCTCCTCCTAATTTTAGTTTGTCTGCAAAAGAAAGATCAAAATAACTCCAAAAATAGTTAATAAATGAAAAGCCACAATTTCATGAGAAGTGTTTGCTGCAACGGATAGTTTCTCCTATCAAAAAGGTATAGCGACCGGTCGCTATGTAGTAAAATTCGAATTTTAAACCGTTGGAAAATGTTTTTGACACAGGATGACCGGTCACTATTTAGGGAGACCGATTGTTGTGGATAGTGACTGTTCGCTCGAGAAACAGAGAAGAAAAACCCAAAAACAATTTTTCTTCAGGCACCGGTCGCCCTCCTCTATTCCAGCTCTCTGTTTGTTTTCTGTTTTACAAACTTTCAGGTACGGGTCTCCCTATAAGACACCGGTCGACTTCATCACCGAGAGGTTGTTCGATTTTTATCAAAAATAAAGTTCAAGAAGTACTTCAAAAACTTAGTAAAAATCAATTAAAATATTTTGAAGTATTTGAACAACATTGTTTTGGTATAAAATTCATTTATATGAAATAATCAAAATCAAAATAAAAACATTGATTTAACACATATTGCATATTTAGAATCAATATGATGCATATGTAAAATAAACTTAATAGCGGAATTTTTCATATCAAATATCCAATCCCTTAAATCAAGGAAGTGAAGAGTCACGTTTCTAAAAAAAACACTGAAATGAAAGTTCTAAAATACCCTTAATGAAGGGAAATGAATAATTAAATAATTAAAAATTTGAAATAATCTCATCCCTTGGTTTTGACAAATAAATGGTTAGGATTAGTCCACATTGTCTTCACAGAGACCCTGCCTCATTTGATTGGGAAAAAACATTGTCAGATAATTATTTTAGAACTTTTATTATTTAATTATTTAATTATTTATTTTATTTCATTAAGGGTATTTTACTTTCATTATTTGACAGTGTTTTTTCCCAATCAAATGAGGCAGGGGTCTCTGTGTAAGACAGTGTGGACTAATCCCAATTATTTATTTGTCAAAACCAATGGATGACATTATTTCAAATTTTTATTATTTAATTATTTATTTCCCTTCATTAAGGGTATTTTAGAACTTTCATTATTTGAAAGTGTCTTTTTTAGAAACGTGATTGTTCACTTATATAATTTAAGGGATTGAATATCTTATATGAAATCTCTTGCTATTTAGTTTATGTCACATATGCATCATACTGATTCTAAATATGCAATATGTTCCCTTTACGTGTGCACCAAAATGAACATAATTATGCAGTAAGTTTTCCATTATATAAGTAATAAGTGTATTCTAAATATGTAATTTATTCAAACCAAGTATGCCATCGAGCATCATTCAATAACTAAATATACATTTTGTTACGATTATATATGCACAAAACAAATAATTATGCATCAAATAATAACTAACTACTTAATTGTCTCATAATTATATATGCATCAAATAACAACTAACTATGTGTTATCACATAACTATATATGCATCAATCAACAAATTAACTTAATATCATTTTATACTATCTATGCACCAAATAAAATATGAATATGTAGTATATTATAACCATGTATGCATTAAACAACCTGTGCAATATATTTATTCTAAATATGCACTAAAGTCATAATAATTATGTTCTATGTTAATGGTGGATTTATGAGAGGAGAGAGATATTTGATTGTGGGATTTGATGGCGATTTTTGTGGGATTGATATATATGGAACGTATCTGATATTATTTGATTTTATTTCCATTTTTATCTGCTCGTGTTTAATGGTAAGGATGTTAAATTTTATTGTGATTTACAGTGTTACCCTTTTGCGATTAAATTAAATATTTAATCTAATTTTATTCATTCTAATCTCAGGCCATCAATTATTCTAATGGGAGCGGTTGTGATTAATCCTTACGGTCTCACGTTAAGAGGTTGTCTCACGAGATTATATCCATATATATATATATATATATATATATATATATATATATATATATATATGGAGGAGATCCCTGAGACCACCCTCCTAGGTGAGACCGTAGGAACAGATCTACACCATGAAGAAATAAATCAATGGCCAAGATATGAACAAATATATACATGAATTGGAAGGAAAATATACACTTACGAGGGTAAAATAGGAATAGACGAAACATAAATTGTAACCGCTTTCTACAAATTAGGGATGTGATCTCGTTATTGATCACGTCCCCATAGTCACACGATTCACCCTCCTTCCTCTCCCGTCTTCACAACAACAATCTCTGCATCGCAAAAATAACTTGTACTGCTCCATTCGAACCTGCAAATTATTCCATAGGATCAAGCTTGACAAAAAAAATAGGCTTCAAATATCATATAATTGGCGAAGATTTATCATCCATTGGAAGCAAAAAAAGTTATACAATGGCAGAAAATCTTGATTTCAATGCAACTGATGAATATATTCAAGGTAATTTCTTACGAAAAACTTATTGATTTGTAAGTTTAGTATACATAGTTTGTCTATTTAGTGTATAAACCTCGCATATATAGTTTTACTTGTTTGCATATTTACCGCTTGTCTATAGATTGTATATTTGTTATTAGTTTGTATGTTTAGTATACATTGTTGCATATTTAGTATATAAACCTTGCATATATAGTTTTATTTGTTTGCATATTTACTGTTTGTCTGCAGATTGTATATTTGTTTACCATTTCGTTGCGTGTTTATTTAGAATATAAAACTTGTATATAATACGAGTATTAGTTGTATATTTATAATATAAAACTTGCATATATTTATATTTGTTTCCCTATTTCCAGTTTGTCTGTAGTTTGTTTAATTGAATACCAAATCGTGCCTATTTCATTGTCATTGCATGCATATATATATATTTAAAAATACAATAAATGTATCTGAAGACTTGTCTTGCATATTGAATTAATCAATTTGATATAATAGAAAAATTGAATATTAACTAAACATTTTTTGCATATTTATAACTCAAAAGTTGCATATATAGTGCAATATTTCTTTATATTGTATACAAATCCTGGTATATAGCAACATAATTACAAATGTAAAGTGTGTATGAATATAATTACAAATGTGTATGTATAGTATACCTATTTGGTATTATATTGTAATGTCTTTTGTGATGGCAAAAATTACGGACGCAACAAATTGAATCAATGTAGGACAACGACTTGAAATCTCGTCGGGCTCAATTAAATATTGGATACCATAGGTAGAACAAGAAAAGATTCCGCGAGTATGCATGCATTTCGATAAGTTAAAAAAGGGTTATACAATTTTACAAGGACTATGGAGCAATTAGCGGATTCGACATTAGAAGGAGCACCACAAAGCGTTTCAAGAATGAAGTAATTCGTTTGCATTATGTTCTTTGCAATAGAGAATGCTTCAAACACACAAAAAACAACATACCTACAGACCCTATAGATGAGCCCGAAAGCAGCACAACACATGGGGCACGGAAGAGGACTTCAAATCGGGTTGGGTGCAATGCACACTGTATTTTCGAGTACACGAACACAGACGCATATAAAATAAGGAGTTTTGAAGAGCGCCACACTCACCCAATGGCAGTCGATACATTCAAGCAATTTCTGAAAGTTAACAGAAACCTGAACTTCGGACACCAGCAATTTATCATCAATTGCACAAAGGCTAATATAGGGAGTTCTAAACAACACGAATTATTCAGGGAGATGGTAGGCGGATTTTACAAGTCGGGCCACTCAAGATTGATTTTAAAAACTTCGAGCGAGACTTGAAAGCATACATCTGTGGTGCAGACGCATAGTTGGTGATAGACAAATTATTTAGACAAAAAGAAGTTAATCAAGGGATGGCTTTCGATTACGACGTGGACGAAGATGAACAACTGTCGCGTCTATTTTGGGCAGACCAAACATCTATAAGGAACTACGCCACATTTGGTGATGTGATTTCATTTGATGCTACATACAATACTAACAGGTAATGCATTTCGTTGTTTATGCCATTCCTTCAATTTACATAACAGTATGTATACTTAGTTGAGTGGAAATGTATACTTAGTTGTATGTAATTGTATGAGTAGTTATGTTTTATTGTATATTTAGTTCAGAGGAATTTTATATTTGGTCCTGTGGATATGTATACTTAATTATGTGTCATGGTATACATAGTTATGTTTTATTGTATACTTAATACAATAGAATTATATACTTAATTCATTGGAATTGTATACTAGTTTAATGGAATTATATACATTATTAAATGTCATTGCATTTAGAAAATGCATTTATAACTTGTAAATTCTTGAATTTGGTACGCAAATTTACAAACTTGCAACAACTTTATGCTTTGCATATATATAAAAGTGAAATTGTATATAGTGTAATTTTATTCTCGTATGCTTACATTAACAAAGATGTGCGGTATAAATGGTTTCGCTCCATTTACGGAGTAGATAACCATCGCATATGTGTCACGTTTGCCGGGTTTTATATTAAAGGAAGATGAAGAATCATATACATGGTTGTTCAAAAAGTTCTTAGAAGTCATTGGTCGGGAACCATCTCAGTATAGTAATGTATCAAGATCCAAATGAAGAAGGCCATTCAATCTATATTCAAGACGGCAATACACAGTTGTGTATGTGGCACATAATGGAAAATGTTAGTGTTAAAGTCGATCACACTCGTTCAAGGATAAAAATTTCATAAATCGGTTGAATTCAATCGTGTGGGATACCATCATTTCAATACCAGAATTTGAAAGTCAATGGAGTGATATTATGGCTGACTTTAGTCTAACATCGCATCCATGGTTCACACATATGTATGAGCTTAGAAGGAGTTGGATACCCGCATATTTTAGAGATGTCCCAATGAGTGGTTTGCTCAAAATTACATCACGATCAGATAGCACCAATAGCTGGTTTGGGAATTTTACAAATCCTGGTTCTTGAATTTTTCATGCACTTTGAAATTGCGATGGAGTCGCAGCGCCATTCAACTGATAAATTAAACCACAAGTACAAACAACGTTTCCAGAATGCAAGACACGACTGACCATTGAGAAGCATGCGTCTTGATTGTACACGCACACTTTGTATTTTCCGATGTTAGCATAGAAATTGAAGCATCCTGATATGATTGCACAATTACAGAGATAATCGATGATGCCAACAAGTGTTCCTACAAAATTAAGGACAAAAAAATGGCATATTTGATGTCATAAATTATAAAACGGAATCAATGATAAAATGCAATACTGCAAAAAGTTTGAATAGATAAACTTACCGTGTTTGTCATGTTTTTGTGATCCGAAAGGACTATTAGGAAATTCTAGGAAATTTTTAGCTCAACGGTGGATGAAGTCCGCCTTGATCACACCATACACAAAAGTCGGCGGTTATCAATTTGCGGGAGGAGATGAGGCCACAAGCACGCTAAATAACCTTTGGTCCGATTTCCACATACATTGGTCTAGCACAAGAAATTTTGATAAATTATCAAATTTATCACGTCTTGTAGCTAAAGAAAAGGTAAAATTGTTAAAAGATCAGCAACATATACCGTCTGTGGGTAACAAACAGTCGGTAATGGAAACCTATTGTGGCTCAACCTCACAACTTGATATTTTTGTATTACCACCAAAACAAGCAAAGAACAAGGGCAACGGTAGTAATGTGAGGAGTATAATTCAAAGCCAAAGAGAGAAAGCCATCAAGGCAACCACAAAACTCAAAAGACAATGTGGAACCTGTGGTGAGATCGGAACACATAACAACAGAACGTGTCCAAACCGCGACACGACCCCCTAATAGAACAATGTTTTGATTTATCAATGTTGGGTGAACAATATGTAACCCGTTAACTTATCTTTAAATGAAAAGTGTTTTATGTCGAACAATATGTAACTTTGTTAATTTATCTCATTAGATTATTTTCCTTCTCATACATGTATGCATATAATAAAACGTAAAATATGCATATGTTTTAGCGAGAATATGCATATGTGTTAGCCTAAACATTTAACTAAGTATAAAATTACATTGAACTAATTATACAATAAAACATTACTAAGCATATAGAATTGTTTAACTAAGTATACCATTACACTCAACTAACTATACTATAAAATATTATGAATATACATAAACAATTAACTAAATATACAAATACACTTGAACTAAAAATACAATACCACTTTGAACTACTTATATAATTAAGTATACAATTCCACTTAACCAAGTATACAATTCCACGTAACTAAGTATGTAAATCCACTAAACTACTTATAAAATTAAGAATACAATTCCACCGAGCCAAGTATACAAAACCGATTGCATTAAATATACAGTTCAACATAACTAAGTATACAAGTCAACTGCATCTCATTAAATACTATACATGCAACTCCAAAAAAAATTATATCTGTAAAAGTTCACTTCAAGAAAAATCACATTCTACTACACAAAACACAATATGCAAAATACATTAATAATGTGTACCAATACTTCAAAACACCAACATTCCCAACAAAACATGTACACTAATATGTAATACCATCACTAATAATTCCCAAAAAAAAAACACAAAATATTCCCACAGTGAAAAAACAAATAAACTTCTACAATGGCTTCTTGCCAGTCCAATGCTTCTTACATTCAACCAAATTCTTCTGCCTTAATTCATTCATATCATCTAGGAAAATAACGCCAGTGTACTTGGAACGGAGAGTACACATTAGATTGGGGTTGCCCTTCTGTAAACCAGATGCCCAACCTCTAACCCTCTACCCATGTACGTTTCCATATGCCCCATTGTAAAGATTCCGCAATCAACCTTGTTTCGTGCATCTCTCCATGGCAGAGCAAGTCTGGTTGGACTAAGCTGCCCAATCTCTTGTCTCATCTGCTCGCAACCTCTGCTCATCAAATACTAGGAAAAAACACGAACCTGAAACATGAGCAACCAACCATTAAAGTTGGACTTAAAAAACCCACCCAAAAAAAAAAATAGCATAACAGATATACTAAATATGCAAATATAGATAGCTATGTATACATCAAAATAAACTACAATCTTGGATGCATGTGTGTGTTGAAAAATAAATAAGCTATCAATGCAACGTATTTTCACCACTACATTAGATGACATATGAATATACACATTGAGACTCACCGGCTTCGCAGATGCATTTTCATACTTGTCGCACTTGGTTCCGCCAACCGAGGAATTATCCAAAATCTGCATATTCTTTCTCTTCATATCGAACACGATAACAAAAATGTGTTCGCTCTTACACATTGGAAAGAAAGGCTGGATGAAAGGAAAAAATATCATTACATAAATCTGAAATGACTGTTATAAAGCTAAAAGAAAATTCAAAAATGAATACCATATCAAACGCTTGCAACTTCGATGGATTAACATCACAAATTCGGCATCAAGACTTTGAGAAAATAACGCCAAAGATCTATTATCATCGTTTGCCTCACTTGGGGTAACAATGGAAAATAGCTACATAAAATGTGGCAAATGTAATCATGCAACAATTAATGAAAAGTGTACAATTTCACTAAACTAAGTATACATTAAAACATTACTAAGTATACATAAACAATTAACTAAGTATATAATTTCACTAAACTATTATACATTAAAACATTACTAACTATACAGAAATATTTAACTAAGTATACAATTACACTAAACTAACTATACATTAAAACATTACTAAGTATACAATTCCACATTTGAACTACTTATATAACTAAGTATACAATTCCATTGAACTAAGTAAACAAATCCACATAATCGAGTATACAAATCCACATAACTACTTATATAACTAAGAATCCGATTCCACCAACCAAGTATACAAATCCATAGAACTAAATATACAATAAAACATGACTATGTATACAATTCCACGTAACTAATTGTACAATTCCACTTAATCAATATATGATAAAACAAAATCGGGATTACAATGCCATTTAACTAAGTATACGATTCTGTAACTAAATATACAATCAAACATCACTAAATATGCAAGAACATCTAACTAAGTATGCAATACAAATATGCACGTGCAATTTTTTTCTCGAATATGGACATGTAAATGTAATGAAAATTAAAAAGAGGGTACCGTAGAATATGTCGTAGCAAAAAATCGAGAAAGCGAACTCTTGCTCCCGATCGACTCTTTTATGCGTTGAATTTTTGTCCATGCATCAATCACGATACACTCAAATAGTTTCCAGGCCGCATCGTCATAAAGTCTTCCCTTGTTATAATAATATTGTCGGCCTTAAAAATCGCCTCGTCCTTGCAAAATAAAATACATAAAAAATATTGAAAAATTAATAATTATCGTAAAATTTATAATATGTATGACCATATAAAAATATTACTTGTCGCCTTCGGATTAAAACAACCACTTCACAATCATATTCTCGCTTCTCATTGTAACTTAGACATCACATCAACCTTTGTCTCTCAACAAATGGGGACGCGAATATCTTGGTCTTCTTTTTTTCGCGAGGTTCATTTTGCCAATAAACGCCAAGCTTCGCTATTCTTGTTCTCTCCTCATTCCTATATAAAACTACACCTTTCCCACCATCAACAAATCGTATTAGTCTCTTCCTACAAATCAAAATAAAATAAACTAAGAAACATATTCAAACAAAAATCATAAAAATTCGTGCAAAAAAGGGAATGAACTTTACCCCAACATCATCTCCAGCCAACACGTCATCTTCTTTGTCCTGCTCAACCTGTGCATCCAACAGACTCGCACTCGCACCCATTTCACAAAAATGTGATGTCTCAACAACGGCGTCCCATTTACCAGTGTTTTGTTCTTGGGTTAAACCAAGAGTGAAAATAGGCTTGTCACCATTCCATTTCTCGAACTCATCCCGCTTGCAAGTAGCGGCTTCCATCTTCTCAAGCAAAGCTATATTTTCAGGGTTGCTCCAGAAGGCTTCATTCTGTTTACTCTCACTTCTAACTAGATCCTCTCCAACCCGTGTGCCCTCAACTTTAATAGTCTTATGGCATATTAGATTCTTAGCAACCACGCCAATTTCAGAAAATTCAGGCTCCAACACCACATCAGACGGGGCATCCCGAATCAACGAAATAATTTCCACAACATTAGAAGCAAGACATGTAATCCTTAACTTAATTTTCCCAATATATCCCTGCCAATAGACAAATATAACTAAGCAAATTTGAAGAAATATACAACATTAAATATAAAGCATATAAAATAAAGAAAACAAATTTAACACATATAAAATATAACTAAGAATGCAATGACAGGTTACTAGGTATAATATAGGTAAACTAAGTATACATTAAATATAAAGTAAATATGCAAATATAAATATACTATACATGCATGTGCATAACAGGGACTTAATGTATAAAAAATAACAAGTTATTATGTATACGATTAAACCTATCTAAATATGCAATAAAAATCGACTAAATATACAAATAAACCAAAAACATGATAAATACTACACATAAAACTAAGTATACAACATATGTAAACTAAGTATACAAAAACCTGAACTATGTATGCAAAAATAATTACACAATCTCTCGCGCCAATCGGAGAATGAAAAAAATAAGCAAAATATATATACTACAACTAAGTATACAATGGATGTAAACTAGGTATACAATAAACATGAACTATGAATACAATCTCGCCAATCGGAGAATGAACATAATAAGCCAATTATATATACCTACCCACCGCCACCAACCGATTTAAGGCCCCGAAAGAGATGATTGTTTCTCTTTACCAACCAACAATCCCTCCGTTTCAAGTTGCAATGAACCCCCATCAACGTATGGTCCATCCACGTAACCCCGCCCAAAACTTCCATGATCTAACTCTCTAGAAATTCTTTTCTTAACCTTCTCAATGGTCCATGAAGCAAAAGTCGGTAATGTACTGCACATCTCTCCCTAAAATACTAACTCTATCCAAATAAAACATCCGCATATAGAAACACATTATGTAAGTGAACACACATTAATATCTTTAAAAAAAGGCAATACAAGAACAAATTACCGTTAAAAACAACACCGGCCGTTGAACTCAATCTTATTCGTCTCATCTCATTTAACTCTTTTAGATATAAGAGTGTTCAATGTGTAATCCCACCAATTAAACTCCCGATTTTGGAAACATCATCAATGCAATTCAAAATAAGTGGATTAATGTAACCACACCGTAAATTTCCAATAATTACGTTGTCGACTAGCGTCACAAAATGCCTTCTTCAAACCAATCCCCACCATCTACACACTCTATCATTTTCACAAACTAATTCACCAAAGAGAGTCACTTTGGAGTTCTCTCTCCCAAACATGGTACACCACTGATCATACAACGCACACTACCCAGATTTTTTCTTCTTTTCAATGACCACATCACCATTAGGGAAACCCAAAACTCACAACATCATCTCTCTCAATATGAATACGCTACCATCATCTAATACCAGTTCACATCGCTTAAGGTATTGAAGTTTTCAACTAACTAATACATAAGCTTTTTATTGAAATCCTCAATTTTCAAAGAAAGTAAACTACCAAACCCCATCTCCACAATTGCAATCTTCTGAGTAGGTTTGAGAGAAGTAATAGCATCGACAAGAACCTTGGGTTTCGACCTACATTGCTCTCAGGATATGACTTATTGATCCTTTGCCTCTTTAAAAGTTGCTCGTCTCCCCCTCTCTCCCTTCACTACTATCAACCCTGTCTTTTCTATTGTTTGCTTGCCATTGTAGTAAACCACAACTCCTAGATAAAAACACACACAAAAAGTCCTTGTCAAAACATTAAAAATCATTGTGTATACATATCAGTGTATTGTTGTATATTTAATCTACATAATCTGCATACTTGTCGGGTTGTATTAAAAAATGGTTAATGTGAAACATATCATATTTACATATGCACAAAGTCATATCTAAATATGTGGATACAATATAATAACTATACGAACACCAAATGAGGCTTAAAATCACAACCCCACGAGGTTCAATTACAACGACAAACCTCCAGACAATAAAAGTAGAAAATCATATCTAAACAAGCAGGATATTTATATTAACTATGCAAACATCTAAAGAATAGGTTTATGGGAAAATCACAAAACGCATTGTTCCATCTACCAATGTTAAAATGCAGAGAAACGAAAAAACGAAGCATTCCTTCAACTAGGTACGGGGTAAACAACTCAAAACTACGCCAAAAACTATCGATGTACTGTGCAAACAAAAACTAACCAAGAAATTTATAAAAAACCTATCAATGCAACAGAATTGTATTCCACTGTGTTGTAATTTACACAAAATCAAAACCAAGAAATTTACACAATATTCAATTGCTCCAAACCCAAAAACACGAATTTTTGTTGTAATTTACACAAAAACAAAAACTCAAAATTATACACAAAAATCGAATTGAGAAAATCCAATAATTGAGAAAAAAACATAAAATACCTTCGAGAAAATCTAAATCGAACGACGACGTTTACAAAGAGAACTTCATTCTCCACAAAATCGAACTTTCTTCTCCATAAAACTTGCTTGAGAGCGTCGAAAATCCGGAAGCAACACGCAAAAGATGATGGCGCGTTCACATGATGTTTAAACAAGAAGATCAAAAAATAGGGTTTAGTTTGAGAGGTCTTTGTCGGTTCAAAAATGGCGGAAGACGACGGTTTGATATGAAAAAAGCTCGAACAAACATGATTGAAGTTGTTGGGATTTCTCTCCTAAATATCGACCAACCGAAAAGGTAAGATTGTATTTGCCTTAAAAATAGTAATTAAAGGATATTAACCGACTTTTTAAAAAATTGATGATATAGAAAAGTACATATATATCCTTATTAGCCTAAAATAACTAGAATGATCTACACCATCTAAAATTTTAAATCAAGAGCCCATAAATGTTCCTATTGAGTCGTCTAAAGGGTTTGGTATCATTTGAACCAATCCCTATATATATATATATGTGTGTGTGTGTGTGTGTGTGTGTGTGTGTGTGTGTGATGTATTTAGTGGAAAAAGGGCTTGAATAGCACCATGCTTCACACAATCAACCAAATTGCATATAATTCGTATGTAGCCCAAAACTTATCATAATTTTTAGGAATAATTACAAAAGCCCACTGATTTAGGAAGGTAAATCGGATGTACTGACCCTAGGGACCCACAAAGCGAGGTGAAGTGTGTTCCACGAAGCGACCTGGCCAAGGATCCCCAAAAAGCTAGGTGAGGTACTTTGTTCGAGGTACCAAGCAGAACGCACGTTAGGATAGCCGGGTGAGGTAGTTGAGGTACTTAGAAAGCTAAAGAGCGAGGTAATTTAGAATAATGACAAGTTACCTTTTACCTTGAATTTCGTGCCGTATTTATAGTACTGTTCACCGGGTGAGGCGGATCACCGTACACGTGGCGCCCGATCGACGGTGTGTGGTTCGCGGGCGACCCAACCCGGCATTCGGGTCGGGTCGGGACCCATATAAAAACCACGGATCCTGAGGGTATTTTGGTAATTTCGCGAGGCGAGGTCAAGATGGTCAACTCGACCTAGGCGAGGCTATAATGGTAATTTCCACATCATTTACTCCCCCAGTTACTTTAGTAATTTATTGCTGAAGTGACTCGATTCAGGTCCCCGCATGCGAAGCGACGAGGAGCCCAAGCCGTTGAATTCGAAAAGATCCTTCAATCCAAGCCGTTGAATTCGAACGACCTTTTGATCGAGACTGTTGATTTTCCCCCCTTCTTTCTATATATATAAGATGGTTTTTCAACCTTCACTTTTTACATTTCTTATCCCGGATCACCTCGCTTGCTCAGCTCGCCGCGACCTAGGATCTTGACTTCGTGCACCTCCACTTCACTTGACTTAGAGGTAGGTTCTCTCTCTCTCTACTCTAAATTTTCTTATTCTCTTATGGCAACCTCTCCTCCGTCTACACGGCATTCTAACTCGTGGTCGAACTCTGGTTAGTCCTCGAACTTCGGGTCGTCGACTCGGCTCGTCTTGAGCTCTTCTACTAGCGGGCGACCCATATTCCCCCTCCTCAAGATAGGGCATCCCACGAGGCCACCCCCTGACGACTGGAACACGTCGCCCCTCGGGCTTTACTTAGGTCCCGGTCTCCGTTCACGATGTAGGCACCATTAGGAAAAACTTCTTCATCCCGTTTCGTACCAAATCATAATTCCTACTTTGCTAGTGATAGAATAGACAAGCCTCCACCTTCTTTGTTTAGCCTTCCACCTCGCTAGCCTCGAGGCGGGCCTTAGATTCCCTTTGGCTCGCCCGTTCTTGACATTTTGAGAGGGCTCGATGTTTGCCCCGACTTGTCCCAAATTCCTACCGTCACATTGTAGGTTTTATCATTTTAATGAAACATTTTGGCGAGGCCGCCTCGCTTTCTCATTTTTTGCGAACTATATGCCATCAATTCTTCTACCACCACCACTAACTCCTGGATTCTTTTACATATCATCTCGCACCAACCGAAATTTTTACACCGGGTTCCTTCCTCGGTGTGGCCTTGAAAAGATAGGTTCATATTCATTCGAGCTCCTGTTGAAAATCCTTGGGACCTCCTTCGGATCGAAGTTGAGCCGACCTCGCCTTCGAGGCCTACCTCCTGTTTCTTGGGGTGCCAACTTCATTTCTTTGTTGACCCAAAATTGGTATGAGGCTTGCGACCTCATTCCAGAAGAGGTTCTATCCTCGTCGGCCTTAGCCCCGCTCCTCGCCATGAAACTCTAACACTTGGTAATCTATTCCTCTTTATTTTTTCCATTCGCCTATCATGCTTATATTGATGCCTTTTGTTTATTTGTGCGGATATGGCGATCCGAGCCAGATTAACAAAGCCTCGCCAACAACAAAGAGGCCTCTTGGATCGCAAGCGAGCTCGCCAAGACGTTGTTGCGTCGGATTTACCGCTAGGTGTGGCCGTAGCTTCGCCCCCATTGTGACTATAGTCGCGACCCCGCCCCAGAGGTGCCTTTGAAGAAAGGCGGCAAGGCCTCGGGTAGCAAGTCGGAAGGAAGAGAAAGGAAAAGTTGTGGTCGAAGGCTCTTGCCCAAAAAAGACTAAGACTCGCAAGGCTAAAAGCTCGCTTTGATTCAATGGATGTCTCCCCGGGATGCGGGCTCACGACGCAAGCGAGCCCACCGATCGAACCTTCCGACCGTGTGGATCGGATGATGATGTGGTTGAATCGGGCGAGTCTCATCTTCGGCCCATGACTTGCGGCTCGCAAAAGGCTCCCGAGCTTATGCCCCGAGCTCGCGAGCTCTCCATGCCTCGTCTTGTTCCCAATCGGAATATCGGCTCATGGAGCTCGGTCCTCAAACGAACCCCGGGAGGACTCCTTTGAATTGTACAACTACACTACCCTTCCCGCCGATCGATTCGCCGCCTGATGACCACTGAATTTACTCGCATCGAAGAGCTTGCGGCCCGTGGTATCATGTCGGTAAGTGGTTTCTTTTAAATTGTTCAACACTTTTGCTTCGGTTTTTACTTCGCCACGCCTTTACTTCACTTTTTTTTCCTTTTGTAGCTCTCTCCTTGTTGCATCAAATGGCACTTCGTGGTGCTTGATTGGAAGCATCAAAATGAAGTATACGTCAATCAACTAAGCGAGGTCCACGCGAAGCTCCAGATGCCGAAGCGGATAAGGCAAAAGCCATCGAGGAGGCTCGAGCGACCTTCTCAAGAAGTGGCCGATCCAAAACCCACTTGCCTCATCCCAAAGCGAGCCGAAAAACTCGTGAGGGGATCCATGCCAAGGAGGTGGCAAATTCCTTTGAGAGAGGTCGAAACAAGGTCTCGAGGAATACCTCTCCTCCTGAAGAGCATAAGGCTTCGCTAGCCTCGTCTCGCCTCGCCGGAGTCCAATCTTTTCTTGATCCTCCTCTCTGCGAGAAGCTCGTGGCCGAACGAGCCGTGGTGTACCTTTTCGACGGCTTCGGGCGGTGTCATGAACAGGAATTAAAAAGGAGCCTTCAAGGCCGATTTTGACCCCGAGAAGCTTGACCCTTCAAGAAGGATGAGCCGGGCGGAACATTCTTGGCGAAGGCGAGATTGGTAGGCCGGGCGTGATGTAGAAATCATCGACGAGGTGGAGGAGGTTGATGAGTTCACCGAGCTCGTGAAACCTCTTTTAGCATCGTAGGGATCATTCATGTAAATTATTAACGAAGTGTTGAACTTACTTCGCTTTTATTGAAACCTATTTTCATTGACAATCTCATCGCCTCTTAATGTACTTGAATTTACTTCACTTTTGGTGTATTACTTTTATCTTACTTCGCTTGTGTGTCATTTCGATGTACCGCTCTTTACCTCGCTTCACCCGTTTTTTTTATCAATCATCCCTTGGGTCCTAGGCTTCCTCGCGAGGCCAAGCCCCGTGGCGAGGCTAGGCCCCTGCGCACTGAGCCCAGTCCTCGGGACCATTGCAAACTTTGCTGTTAGCCTTTTAGGGGGCTTATCTTGCGAGCTAGGTCCCTTTGTTGGGACCATTGTGGGCTTTGCCCGACTAAAAGGGAGTTTATGGCCTAGATCCTTCGTGGGATCGTCTTGGGCTGCTAGCCTTTTAGGGGGCTTATCTTGCGAGCCTAGGTCCCTTTGTTGGGACCATTGTGGGCTTTGCCCGGCTAAAAGGGATCTTATGGCCTAGATCCTTCGTGGGATCGTCTTGGGCCTGCTAGCCTTTTAGGGGGCTTATCTTGTGAGTCTAGTCCTTTGTTGGGACCATTGTGGGCTTTGCCCGGCTAAAAGGGAGCTTATGGCCTAGATCCTTCGTGGGATCATCTTGGGCCTGCTAGCCTTTTAGGGGGCTTAACTTGCGAGCCTAGGTCCCTTTGTTGGGACCATTGTGGGCTTTGCCAGCCTAAAAGGGAGCTTATGGCCTAGATCCTTCGTGGGATCGTCTTGGGCTGCTAGCCTTTTTAGGGGGCTTATCTTGCGAGCCTAGGTCCCTTTGTTGGGACCATTGTGGGCTTTGCCACCTAAAAGGTGTTAGTCCAGTGGCTACAATAATCTAGAGGGGGTGAATAGATTATGCCAATTTCTCGCAAATCACCCTCTTTTTCGAAACAACGAGTAAATAACAAGAATGTAAATGCGGAAAATAAACAACACTCGTTGATTTAAAGAGGTTCAACCCACCTAGGGCCTAATCCTCTACCACCCCAGTATCTCCGGGATGGATTTCAAAAAGAAAAAAAGATTTTATTAATTTACCAAAAATTAATACAACACCTTGAGGATTACCACAACCCTCTTTCACCACCTTGAGGATTACCACAACCCTCTTTAACACCTTTGAAGATTACCACAACCTTCAAACACCTATCACCTAGATCACCCAGTGTATTCTTACCACAAGAATACTCACAAGGATGTCTTGTGTTGAATGATGACCAAAATCAAGATTACAACTCAATAATGATTGATACAATATGAGTACAAGTGTAATCAAGAATTGAAAGCCTAGACCTCAAATTAGTGCAAGTGAAAGTGCTTAGGCTAATACAACAAGATATATGAAAGTGTTTGCTCAATTGCTCTTTGCTTGTATGGAGTGTTGTATCTTGTTGCTTGAATGAAGCCTATATTTATAGGAGAGGACTTGGCTTTTATTTCCAGACATTGGCTCCTCCTTGGGGAGTGATTTGCTGCAAAAGAAACCATTTAAAATGATCAATATAGTGTTAGAAATCAATCCCACAAAATAGGGAAAAGTTATGCAAAACGCAACGGATAGTTTCTTTGATAAACATGGGGTTCGACCGTCGCGCAGAGATAAGATTGAAATTAAATTCTGTGAATTTTTACACAGGGGACCGGTCGAAGGGTGCGGCCGTCGCCTTAGCTGTGACCGGTTGCCCTTGAAGATTTTACGAAACAGAGAATGCGGAACAAAAATCCAACTCCCAGTGCAATGGTCGTCACGGCCGGTCGACCGACCGCACCGTCGCCCACCTGGTCGACCGGTCGCCCGCCCTGTTTTCTTACGTCCCATTTTCTATTTCTCGGCTCAACTCAGTGCACGGGTTGCCCTATAGGGCGACCGGTCGAGCCGAAACAAATGTGTTGTCCAATGTTTTATTGAAAATAAACTTCAAGAAATACTCAGAAAAATAGTAAAAACATTTTAAGTTGATCGGAAGTATTTAGACAACATTTAGGGACATAGTTTTGGTTTAAAAACTTATTTGAACAAGATCGAACATAATCATCAAAATCATGATAAAAACATTTATCTAACAAACTCCCCTTTTTGATGATTACAAACCAAAACAATTTTCTTGAGGACGATTTGAAAACCAAATAAAATTTTTCGGTTTTACGAGTAAACTATCTCTGTTAGAAGTATTTCATACAAAGCTCCCCTATTTATGAGCATATCAACAAACGATTATTATAAGTAAGAAGCACAAGCTATAACAAGCTTATATAGAATGCATCATGAGCTAAGGAGCTCCCTTGTCACAAAACTTATAATCAATTTCATCCGAGTCCAAAATTCAAGCCATGGACTAGGTATTAGAGTCCACAATACTTATTGCGAGCTTTTATTAGCTTTTCTTGAGCTAACGAGCCAATATCCTGTTACTCCCCCTTTGGAATCATCAAAAGAATGTTAGAATGGTGAAAACACCATACAATAATATCAAAGTGCGCCAAAGGGACGGTTTATTAACCGTTGAGCAATTAAAGCATAATAATCCAAGGAAAATGGGAGAAATGTAATATGAAGAGTTCATACGTTTGTTTTGTTTGTCAAAACATGATCTCAATAAGTATAGAAAACTTTTGAACGCAAAGAGAATCATGTATAAGTTGAAATTTTCATTGCGACATATCATCGAACACCTAGTGTGCGTTAAAAATAAAAGAGGTTGTATATAACCTTTATAAATGGTTCAAGACAAAATTTTCAACATCAATTCAAGTCAATCATCATACATAACAACACAACAACCAAGCTCATCATGATCATGCGGAAATTACATCAAAATTTTTCAAGAAACTCGAAAACTCAAGGGTTCAACCCAATTGAGCAAAAGAAGAGAAATTCTTACCATTTGATCGGAAAGAGTGAGCCATAATGATGATGATCATGCAATATAATGTCCATGTTGTGTAAAATATGCATGAAATCCATTTTTGAATGAAATTTGAGTGAATTTGGCAAAGGGGACGAAAAATGGCCAAATATTTGTTAAAATGAAGAATCTGAAGACAGAACGTTTAAAAGCCAAAATATAGCTTAGGGCAACCGGTCGAGGTTGAGGGCGACCGGTCGAGGTTGAGGGCGACCGGCCGAGGTTGAGGGCGACGGTTGCCCTCAACTCCTTCACCACCTTGTCTTGTCGGTTTTTCCAAAATCCGAATTTTCAACCAAAAATCCGATTTTTCGCCCCTAAGTTTTAAAAACGTACACAATGCAAACGTAAGCTTCATTCAATATGCATTATGCCTAACCGAGCTCGTATTGATGAAAAAGTCTCGGAAGATAGCGGTTTGTGAAAATATCCGCTAATTGATCTTGAGATGGTACAAAGGATATCTCAATTTTACGTTTTGAAACACAATCCCTTAGAAAATGATGTTGAATCTCAATATGTTTAGTACGGTTATGATGAACCGGGTTTGAGCAATATTTATAGCGGATATATTATCACAAAAGATAGGTACATTTTCAAAAGAGCATTTGTAATCCGCTAAGGTTTGTTTCATCCAAAGAAGTTGAGTACAACAAAATGCGGCGGAAATATATTCGGCCGGCCGTTGAAAGAGAAACACGCTTTGCTTCTTTGAAAACCAAGAAACTAGGCAATCACCTAAAAATTGACATGATCCTAAGTACTTTTCCGATCATCAATATTTCCCATAGTCCGAATCACTATAACCTTTAAGAGAAAAATATTCATTCTTTGGATAAAATAAACCATATTGAATGGTGCCTTTCAAATATCGAAAAATCCTTTTAACGGCACTCATGTGAGATTCTTTGGGATTGCTTTGAAAACGAGCACATAGGCATACGGCATGAAGAATGTCCGGTCTACTAGCGGTTAAATAAAGTAAACTACCAATCATACCTCGATACTTTGATTCATCCACGGACTTGCCTTTCTCATCTTTGTCAATTTTGACATTTGTTGCCATAGGAGTAGAGACGGTTCTTCCTTCTTCAATGCGAACTTTTTCAAAAGTTCTTTTGTATACTTTGATTGCGAAATATAAATACCTTCTTGACATTGCTTAATTTGAAGTCCAAGAAAGAAGTTAAGCTCCCCATCATACTCATCTCGAATTCTCCTTGCATTAACTTAGAAAATTTCTTGCACAAAGAATCATTAGTAGCACCAAAGATAATATCATCAACATATATTTGCACAAGTAAACAATCTTGCCCTTTTTCAAAAACAAATAGAGTTGTATCAACTTTACCTCTTATAAAACCATTTTGTAAAAGAAAAGAACTAAGTCTATCATACCATGCACGGGGTGCTTGTTTTAAACCATACAAGGCCTTTTTAAGTTTATAAACATCATTAGGCACAGAAAAATTTCAAACTCCGGAGGTTGTTTTACATAGACTTCTTCTTGAATAATACCATTTAAGAAGGCGGATTTAACATCCATTTGGTAAAGTTTGAAATTTTTAAAACAAGAATAGGCAAGCAAAATACGAATAGCTTCTAAACGTCTTTCGGGTACAAAAGTTTCATCATAGTCAATACCTTCTTCTTGACAATACCCTTGAGCTACTAACCTTGCCTTATTTCAACAATGTTGCCTTGATCATCAAGTTTGTTCCTAATACCCATTTTGTGCCAATAATGGTTTAAGAAGGAGGACAAGGTACCAATTCCCATACATCATTTCTTTCAAATTGATTCAACTCCTCTTGCATCTCTAGAAACCAATCCTCATCCTCAATAGCTTCTTTAGCATTTTTAGGCTCTTTTTGAGAAATAAGAGCTTTCTCGGCAAATTTTCTCCGAGTCATCACTTTGTCAAGGGATCACCAATAATAAGATCTTTTGGGTGATCTCCCTTAAATTTAAATGCAACGGGAAGATCGAGATATCACCTCTATCTTCTTGAGGACCATTTGAAGTGGACGGTTGATCATTTGATGTAGACGGTTGATCATCAATTTGAACAATTTGTTCAATAATATCCTCCTCATCACTTTCATCATTAGGAATTCTTTCAACTCCGGAGCTTCATTGATTTTAACATAGATGGATTCTTCAACAACTCCACTAGTCTTATTGTAAACCCGATATGCTTTGCTTTTTGTTGAATATCCCATAAATATCCCTTCATCGGCCTTAGGATCAAGTTTGTCCAATTGATCCTTGGTATTCAAAATAAAGCATTTACAACCAAATATCTTGAAATAACTAATATTTGGAGTTCTACCTTTCCAAAGCTCATATGGAGTTTTATTCATTTTAGGACGAATATAAACTCGATTAATGACATAGCAAGCGGTACTTACGGCTTCGGCCCAAAAATACTTTGGAAGTGAAAATTCATTGAGCATGGACCGACTCATTTCTTGTAATGTCCGATTTTTCCGTTCGGCTACTCTATTTTGTTGAGGTGTCCTTGGAGCCGAGAAATTATGAGCATATCCTTTAGTTTCACAAAATACTCTAAATTCACCGTCAAATTCTCCACCTCGATCGCTTGAATAGACTTGATAGTATCTTCTTTTTCATTCTCAATAAGTCTACACAACTTAACAAACTCATTAACGGCATCGCTTTTATTGGTAAGAAAAAGAGCCCAAGTATATCTCGAAAAATCATCGACTATAACAAAAGTGTAATGTTTTCCACTTAGACTAGCAGACCAATGTCCCCCGTACAAATCCAGGTGAAGCATTTGTAGGGGTTTAGTTGTGGAAATTTCATTTTGGGCTTAAAACTACTTTTAACTAATTTGTTCTTTTGACAAGTGTCACATAAGCCAAGATTTTCAAAATTCAATTTGGGTAGTCCTTTCACATGTTGGTTTTTGTAAATATTTTTCAAATTCTTGTATCCAACATGTCCAAGTCGCCTATGCCATAAACTAGTTAAATCATTATTGGCGACTAAACAAGAAACATTTTGACTAACCAAATCGCTTGTACAAATTTTGTAAAGATTGCCTTTTCTATTTGTTTCACAAATAATTTCACCATTTTTAAGTATAAGGCATTTTTCTTTATTAAAGGAAACATCATATTTTGAATCACAAAGTTGGCTAACACTTATCAAATTAAACTTAAGCCCTTCAACTAATAGAACATTACTAAGAGAGAAAGAAGAGTTACCAATTTCTCCATTTCCAAGAATTTTTCCTTTGCCATTGCCGAACATGACCATACCCTCTTCTTGGAGCTTGATGTTGGTAAAAGTTCTCTCCTCCCGGTCATATGGCGTGAACATCCGTTGTCCACGAGCCATTTTGAATCTTCCATTGTGGTTATAGCCCCTATTACCTACAAAAGAATTTCTTTTAGGTACCCTATAATTTTGGGGTCCATGGGGGTTAGTCTTGAGACCTTTGGGTCTCCAAACATGTCTTGAGCTATTTCTCAATTTGCAATTATTAGCATAATGTCCAACTTTGCCACAATAGAAACAAGTAGGAGTATTATAATTATTAGCACGTACAAAAGTCGGACCTTGGTTATTTTTCTTAAAAACACTTTGAAATGGCTTATAACCAAGTCCCGATTTGGAATGCTCACCTCTTTGTGCATCTAAAATTTTTGTGACTTTATCCGTACTTATGTTGAAACGATGCACATCATTTTTCAAACATTCAATTTCTTTTGTGAGCAATTCCTTTTCGGTTTCAAGAGAATAAATTCTAGTAAGAGTAAGAGCATGAGCTTTGTCTAGAGATTCATAAGAGGTAAATAGTTTTTCTTTTTCAACCTTAATCTCCTTATGATCCTTTTTCAAATTTTTGTATTTAACGATTAAATTTTGAAACTCAATTTGCAATTCATCAAAATCACATTGCAAGTCATCAATTATGGAAGAAGTAGAAGAATTTGAGTGTACCTCATTGTTTTCATCGCCTATAGCCATGAGACCGTGTTCGGTTTCTCCTTCCTCATCGGTTGTTTCGAGTAGTTCATCCCATGTTTTGACTTCCGCATTTAGAGCCTTCTTTTTTGTGAAAGGCTTCCTTTTCTTTTGCTCCTCTTCGTCGAGCTTCGGGCAATCGGCAATGAAGTGCCCGGGTTTTCCGCATTTAAAGCAAGCATTATCTCTTGGTTTTCTTGCTTTATTTTTATTCACAAATTTTGCAAATTTTCGAACAAGTGCGGCCGTCTCCTCATCATCATCATCATTATCATAGTACGCATTATTAGAAGAAGAAGCAAGACCTTTGGGAATAATTTGCATACCCGATTGATTTGTGGATGGTTTGGTATCTTTCCTCTCCTTAAGATATACTTCATAGATGAGTAGATTTCCAATAAGCTCATCAAACTTGAGTGTCTCAAGATTTTGTGCCTCCGTGATTGCCGTTACTTTTTCGGACCATGAGCCGGGAAGTGCATTTAATACCTTGGTCACTTTGTCTTCTTCGGAGATGACTTTGCCGAGGGCCACAAGAGGATTGACAATATTGTCAAGCCTTTCTACCATTTTGGAGATGTTTTCTCCATCATACATGTTAAAGTTTTGAAGTCTTTAACAAGCATGGTCTTTCTTGTTTGCTTGACTTTCTTAGTCCCTTCATAGATTGTCTCCAATTTTTCCCAAACCTCATGTGCCGACCTTATGCCTCTTATGCGATTGTACTCGGTGGCGGTAAGAGAACAATGCAAAATATTTAAGGCCTTACCGTTTAGAGAGAAAGCCTTTTTGTCGTTTTCATCAAACTCCTTGAAAGGTTTAGGAGCCAAGGTGCCATCCTCCGATTTCTTTGTTGGTTGATCAACTCCTTCAATGACCACATTCCAAATGTCGAACCCGCACCCTTGTAGGAAGCACTCCATACGGTCTTTCCAAAATGCGTAGTTGTTGGCGTCAAATAGTGGTGGCTTATTGGTGGAGGCGCCGGTGGTGAGATGAGCATCATTTGTAGCCATGGATCTTTCCTCTTTACTCGGGCGAGCTAGCCAAAGAGTTTGGCTTTGATACCACTTGTTAGTCAAGTGGCTACAATAATCTAGAGGGGGTGAATAGATTATGCGATTTCTCGCAAATCACCCTCTTTTTCAAAACAACGAGTAAATAACAAGAATGTAAATGCGGAAAATAAACAACACTCGTTGATTTAAAGAGGTTCAACCCACCTAGGGCCTAATCCTCTACCACCCCAAAGATCTCCGGATGGATTTCAAAAAGAAAAAAAAAGATTTTATTAATTTACCAAAAATTAATACAACACCTTGAGGATTACCACAACCCTCTTTCACCACCTTGAGGATTACCACAACCCTCTTACAACACCTTTGAAGATTACCACAACCTTCAAACACCTATCACCTAGATCACCCAAGTGTATTCTTACCACAAGAATACTCACAAGGATGTCTTGTGTTGAATGATGACCAAAATCAAGATTACAACTCAATAATGATTGATACAATATGAGTACAAGTGTAATCAAGAATTGAAAGCCTAGACCTCAAATTAGTGCAAGTGAAAGTGCTTAGGCTAATACAACAAGATATATGAAAGTGTTTGCTCAATTGCTCTTTGCTTGTATGGAGTGTTGTATCTTGTTGCTTGAATGAAGCCTCTATTTATAGGAGAGGACTTGGCTTTCATTTCCAGGACATTGGCTCCTCCTTGGGAGTGATTTGCTGCAAAAGAAACCATTTAAAATGATCAATATAGTTGTTAGAAATCAATCCCACAAAATAGGGAAAAGTTATGCAAAACGCAAGCGGATAGTTTCTTTGATAAACATGGGTTCGACCGTCGCGTGGAGAGATAAGATTGAAATTGAATTCTGCGAATTTTTACACGAGGGGACCGGTCAAAGGGAAGTGCGACCCGATGCATGCCATTAGTGTGACCGATTGCCCTTGAAGATTTTACGAAACAGAGAAGTCGGAACAAAAATCCAACTCCCGTGCAATCGCCCGCCACGGCCGACCGCACCGGTCGCCAGTCTCCTGCCTGTTTTTCTTACATCCCATTTTCTATTTCTCGGCTCAACTCAGTGCGGGTCGCCCTATGAGAGCCCGAAACAAATGTGTTATCCAATGTTTTATTGAAAATAAACTTCAAGAAATACTCCAAAAAATAGTAAAAACATTTTAAGTTGATCGGAAGTATTTAGACAACATTTAGGGACATAGTTTTGGTTTAAAAACTTATTTGAACAAGATCGAACATAATCATCAAAATCATGATAAAACATTTATCTAACAAAAGGGAGCTTGTGGCCTAGATCCCTCGTGGGATCGTCTTGGGCCTGCTTAGCCTTTTAGGGGCTCAACGAGTGGTTCGCTTACGACCTGAAATATCAAGCATTTGTGCGAGAAGGTAAAAATTGCAAGTGAAATTTCGTCTTTTTCATTGATGAGAGTTTTTAACATAATTCAATCTTCCAAAATTAAGCTAAGTACATGGAATAGATTTGCTTCTCAAGTATAGAACCTCATTAAGTTATGAATGTTCCAAGGCCTCGGGAGCTCCTTTCCTTGCATGTTTTCTAGTCGTATGTTCCCCTTCAAGACTTCAATTACCTTAAAAGTCCTTCCCAATTTGCCTCCAGCTTCCCCACATGTTTGGAAACTTCCACCTTTTTTAAGCACTAGATCCCCTACTTGAAAGCTTCGCTCCTCAACCCTTTTGTTGTATGCATTTTTCATCCTTCCCTTGGTTGCTTGGATCGAATAAACGCTTTGTCTCGCTTTTCTTGATGAGTTCGAGCTCGAGCTCTCTAGCTTCACTATTGCCCTCGGGCTCGTGCATCGAGCGACCCGGGTGAGGTTTCACCAATTTCTACCCGGACGATCGCTTCCGACCCGTACACTAAAATCAAAGGCGTCTCTCCCATCGAAGTCCGTGGGGTCGCTCAATATGCCCAAAGGACTCCGGCAGGCTCGTCCACCCAATACGACTTCGCTTCCTCTAGCCTCATTTTTAAGTGTTGCGAGAATAATTCTATTTGCGACCTCGATCTGCCCATTTGCTTGAGGGTTCCCCACACCAAAAAATTTTGCTTCACTTTATATTCTTCACACCACTCCCTAACCTTCTTTCCTTGAAATTGAGTGCCATTATCTCGATATTAAGATTAGGAGCCCCATACCTACATGCAATATTTTTCCACAAGAAATTCATGACTTCGGTTTCCGTTATCTTAGCCACCGCCTCGGCCTCGATCCACTTAGAAAAGTACTCCACTGCCACAATGATGAATTTCTTCTGCGCCCTAGCCACTGGAAATGGACCCAAAATATCTATTCCCCATTGATCAAAAGGACAAGCAATGGGAATCGTTTCCAACTGGGTCGCTGGCTGATGTGTTAGGTTCGCGTGGAACTGGCACTTCGCACATTTTCTAACAAACTCCATTGCATCCTTTGCTAAAGTCGGCCAAAAATAACTTGTCGGATCACCTTCACGGGCGAGTGCCTTACCTCCCGTGGTTACCACGGTTGCCCTCATGAATCTCCTCATTACATACATCATCGCCCTCTCCTGTCGAGGCACTTTAGCAATGGTCCTCCTACCGATCTTTTATACATCTCATTGTCCATCATTAGGAACCGGGATGCTCTAACTTGGACCCTTCTAGCTTTTATCGGGTCCAACGGTAAAAGCTCCATTTTCTAGGAAATTTTTCAAGTCTTCCCTCCAATCGATTTGGGTGTCAATTGCACAAACCGGCGCCTCGCTTGAATCTTTGCTCAGCCGACGGGACCTTCCTCCACAAGCGAAGTCCGGCTGCGTTGCCACTAACACGATCACCTTCCTCGAACTATTTCCACTTATCGCACTTTGCGAAGCGAGCGAGCATCGGCCCTCATTTTCATTTCTTGGGATCTGCTTGTAGTGAAAAAAATTCGAACTTTTCGGCCAAGAACGCCGCTTTCTCAAATAGTTAGCCATGGATCGATCCTTGGCATCAAACGAACCTTCAACTTGCATTGCCACCAACTCGAGCGGGAGTCGATGTAAGCGATCAACTTCTTCACATTGCACGTTTGTGCCATTTTTAATCCCGCCAACAGAGCTTCGTACTCGGCTCGTTGTTTGTCACCTCGAATTCGAGGCAAAGTGCCACTTCCACCTCGAGCGAGTTAGGATTTTGCAACAAAATCCCACTCGCCTCCCGGAGCCACCGCCGACCCATCCACATGCAAGAGCCATGTCACTTCCTCTTTTTGAACCTCATTTTCCGACCCACTTGCTTCGTTAACGGTCGGCCAAACTTGAGCCTTCACCGTTTTACTTTGATATTTAATATCAAATTCCCCCAATTCCACAGACCATTTCACTAGGCGACCTGACAGCTCCGGTTTCTCTAACACTTGTCTCAGTGGTTGATTTGTGAGGACAATAATCTGATGAGATTGGAAGTAAGGTCGCAACTTCCTAGCTGATACTACCAAGGCTAGAGCCGACTTTTTCGCCTGGTACCTCTCTTGACTCCTGTAACAACTTGCTCACGTAGTAAACTGGGCGATGAACTCCCTCTTCGTCTCGCACCAAAACCGAGCTCACGGCTCGCTTCGAAACGGCTAGGTATAAAAATAGAGCCTCTCCTTTTATAGGTTTGGACAGTAAAGGTGGAGACATAAGGTACCCTTTCAGATCTTCAAACGCCTTCTCACATTCCTCCGTCCATTGGAAATTCTTCATGTTTCTCAACGTGTTGAAAAAGGAAGGTTTCGATCACCGACCTCGAAATGAATGCTCAATTCAATGAGGCGATTTTCCTGTGAGTTTGTTGTACTTCATTGACCGTTCTAGGTGACCCCATTTCCATTATAGCTTTTATCTTCTCCGGGTTAAGCTTCGATCCCCTCTCATGCACCATGACGCCCAAAAATTTTCCAGCCCGCACTCAAGGTGCACTTCACGGATTCAATTTCATACCATAGGCTCGCATTATTTTGAAAGCCTCCCTAAAATGCTCGAGGTGATCCTCTTCCACCACACTTTTTACCAACATATCATCAACATACACTTCCATTGATTTGCCTATTTTCTCTCTAAACATGAGGTTGACTAACCTCGATAAGTAGCTCCTGCGTTCTTTAGCCCAAACGGCATTACCATGTAACAATAAACTCCGTTCTCCATCACAAACGAGGTCTTATCTCTGTCTTCCTCCGCCATAAAAATTTGGCGATATCCTTGGTAAGCATCCATCATGTTAAGCAAGGCACATCCTGTCGTGGAGTCCACCAAGAGGTCGATGCGAGGTAGGGGGGTAGGGATCTTGGGGCATGCCTTATTCGGATCTGTGAAGTCTCGTGCACATCCTCCATTTGCTATTAGCCTTGGGTACTACAACCACATTTGATAAGTACCACTCGGTGAACTGAATTTCCACGACATATCCCGCCTTCCAATAATTTGTTCACCTCGTTTTCTATAATTTTGTTTCTTTCGCTTCCAAAGCTTCGTTTTTCTCGCTTCACCGCCTCGCCAAGGGTCCACATTCATCGGTGAACCATCACCTCGGGTCTATGCCTTGGAAATCGAGAGGGTTTCCAAGCAAAAATGTCCACATTCTCCCTAAGAAATTGAATCATCAACACTTCTAGCTTTTCTAGTCCATTTGCGACCCTATCTTAGTGAACTTATCCGGGTTACTGGCTCGAGCTCAATCACTTTATCTTTGCTCTGTTGGCTCAACCCTATATTCCGCCATTGTCCTAGCTTTTTTAACCTTCTCCTTTTCTTTTTTTCTCACCTGACTTCCTCTTCGCATGAGTTATTTGCTTTATAGTTCTCACTTCTCTCCCTCCCTTCTTCTTTTTTTAGGGAAACGTTATAGCATTCTCTAGCCGTCCTCCTCGATCACCTCGCACTTCTCCTATCCCTCCTGCCGTAGGGAACTTCATCTTCAAGTGGTAAATGGACACCACACCTTGAAATTGATTCATCAAGGTCACCCCATGATCACATTATAAGCAAACAGAGCGTCTACTACCAGGTACTTGATCATGATTTTCTTTTCGGCATGGCGCTTCGCCTAGCGAGGTGGGGAGATCAATGGTTCCTTTGGGAACCACTTCGCTTCTCCACACCCCATCACGGAGTGTCAACCGGACGTAAAGCGGTTACATCTAGCTCCATCTTCCTCAACACATGCATAAATAATATATCCGCCGAACTCCCATTGTCACCAAGACTTTTTGTACGGCCGAAGTTGGCGATATCCATCGTGATTACCATCGGGTTGTTTTGGCCTGCCTCGACCTCCGCGAGGTCACGACCATCAAACGTAATGGGGCTAGAGTTCGACGCTCATGACCTTGATTTCCTCTTGAATCATGGGTGAGGTTGCGTGCATGCTTCCTTATCGCACTCTGTGAGTCACCTCCACTAGACCTCCTCACTATCATATGTATAACTCCCCGACGAGGCAAGTTATCTTCTTCCCGATTTTGCTGGGCCAGAACGTTCCTCGGGCGTTCTTGCCTATGTCCGCCTCATGGCGACCTCTCGACCGACTTCGCGACTTGCGATCCGGTGATCTTCGCCTAGGGTCCCTGCTTAGTACACCTCGTTCTTCTTTCAAAACAAAATTTTGTAAGTAACCTTGCTGGATGAGCCTTTCAATTTCATCTCGCACTGGATGCGATCCTCGATATCATGGCCATGGTCCTTATGGAAGCGACAATATTTATCCATGTTTCTTCGACCCGAGGTCGCCTTCATCTTTTTGCCACCTTAGCATGTCGGGTTCGCTCTATGGCCATTAGAGCATGACTTCGAGGCGCGTTCAACGTAGTATATATGTTGTGCTCGCATTGTCTGGGACGATCTTGATCGGACCTCGCCTAGGCCTCTCTCGGCCCTAAACCGGCCGCTCTCTAAGATCCCTCCCCTCGCGTGGAACTTGAGCCACTTGGGACCACTTCTAGTCTTTCAGGGCATTCATCTCTTCCTCTTGTATGTACTTTTGGGTCACTTCCATTAATCGCTCCTTATCGACGGGAGGTTCGCGAGCGGCGTTGATGCTAATGGTCCCTTTTGCAATCCAAGGATAAGGATATTAGTCATCATATCGATTCGCATATCTTGCACCTCCAATGCTTCATCATTGAACCGATTTGTGAATTCTCTTCGAGCGCTCTTTCACCCCGCTTATAGTGAACAAATGCGAGGCCGACCTTCGAGCTCGCTTTTGGCTTGAATCGTGAACTATAAGAACTTCCGAGCCAACTGTTCGTAAGAAACCACGGTTCCCTAGGTAATCCCATAAACCATTCTTGCGCCTTTCCGGTCAGGCGTGATGAATATTCGCATTCATGGCATCCGACGCCCATACAAATCGCATCACGTGGTCGAAAGCGGTGAGATGCTCCCGAGGTCCCCTGTTCCCATCGTATTTTTGGGAGATCGGGGAAGCTTGAAGTTCGGCGTGACCACCTCGGCTAGGATCTCGGGAGAAAATGGAGATCCCCTTTTCTCGCAGCGGATGTCACAGCTCCCCGCCGCAAATCATCAAGTTGTCGAGTGACATGCTCAATTTGTTCACTCGGTTCGTGTATGTCCCGTGGCTTATTGACTTGGTTCGCCCACGACCTCTTCGATCTCCTCATTGGTGGCCCGACAGCTTGACTAGCCACCTCTTCCAAATCAACCAAAGACTTCGTTTCGTTTTTCCACATTCCCCCTTCCCGGGACTGGGGGAGAGGCCTCCATAGCCTTTTGCCCTTTTTCTTTCCCTATCCTCCAACATTTTTTCCAAAGATTTTCTCAAAGTCACTAGCCTTCATATGAATCATCCGCTCCTCCTCCCGAATGAAAGATGGTCCCGCGAAGTGAAGCGGGCGGGTGGTGATGTTTCCTGGGAGGGTCCTCCACGACCCCCCGAGGTGTCTTGGATGCATGCTTAGGTGTCTCCAATAGCTTCCTCGGTGTCTCCTCCATCTTTAGCTAGACCTCTTTCCCACAGACGGCGCCAACTAATTTAGGAAGGTAAATCGGATGTACCGACCTAGGGACCCACAAAACGAGGTGAAGTGTGTTCCACGGCGACGACGCCAAGGATCCCCAAAAAGCTAGGTGAGGTACTTGTTCGAGGGTACTGAAATAGAATAGACGCACGTTAGGCTAGCCGGGATGGCTCCAGCTAAGGCCCTCCGATGCCTAAGTCGGGAATCGGGTAGTTGAGGTACTTAGAAAGCTAAAGAGCGAGGTAATTTAGAATAATGACAAGTTACTTTTTACCTTGAATTTCATGTCGTATTTATAAGATCGTTCACCTAGTGAGGCGGATCACCGTACACATGGCGCCCGATTGACGGTGTGTGGTTCATGGGCGACCCGACCGGGCATTCGGGTCGGATCGGGACCCATATAAAAAGCCGCGGATCCCGAGGGTGTTTTGGTAACTTCGCGAGGCGAGGTCAAGATGGTCAACTCGACTGAAGGCGAAGCTATAATGGTAATTTCCACATCACCCACTAAGGTTTGGGCTAAGCCATATATATATATATATATAATAATAATAAACCTGTTTCTATATTTGTTTTCCGTCTAAAAGTTATTGCCTAAAACAATTTTCTATGACTATTTAATTAAAAAATAATTTCCATCAATAGCCCAAATCTTCTTAATTGTAATCACTAATGTTTTCCACTTTATTTTGGAATGGTTACAATCTAATTTAAGCACGATTTTTGTATCCGTGTATTTTGGAATGATTTATAATCTATAACATAATGTAATATTATATTTTATTCTTACAAATTGAACATATTTTGTAAATTTATTAGTGATTATAATATACTTTAATAAAACCTATGTATCTCTAATGATATATTCAAAATCATTTCATACATATCATAAGAATATATAATTTTTCGTTAACATAGATTTTTAATATTACAAAGTTAATATTCTCCAAACAATAAATTATATTTTAATAAAAAATTAATAATACTTTTCTAAAAATATATAAAATTATATATTAAAATATATATATGCAAGAATGATCTCACGCCCACCATATAACTTAGCATATCTATTGCTTATTTTATATACAAATATATATATATATATATATATATATACGAGATGATCTCCAATCAACCGCCAAAGCATCTTCATGTGTACAATGTTTATGTTATATTGAAATCTATATATACGGAAATAATCTCACGTCCACTGTCAATACACTTATCCATTGTGGATGATGCAACGTTTTGTGAGATTGATCACAATCATTCTGACTATTGATCACCATCATTACGATTATTATTAACTATCAAAATAGGCGGGCAATGAAAAGGCGGAATGGATACATTTTTGGAGGCTCGAAAGGATCGAACCAATTTGATACAACCCATTAGCCCCTAAAATTTGCGGCTTAGTTATTTCATGTGTATTTACATGGGTTGTGTATTAAAAATAATAGTCCAATGGAATTTCACCCGACCAATCGATTTTTGTCTTAGGCCCGACGGACCAAAACCACGGAGCCCAAGCCGGTCTATTTGAAAGCTCTCTACTTATTACTATAGTACGTGCATCGCACGGGGCCTCATCTAGTTACATTATAAAAAAACCTTTCAGGTTTTGATCGTTCAAAAATTTAAGGGGTAATAGTAAAAAGCTTTTGAAATATTTTTGGCATATAAAAGGAAAATGCAAGAATGCGCCAAACCTAAATATTTTTTTGTAATTTCTAAGATCTCTAGGTTTTTTTGTAATTAGCTCGAACCTCAAGGTGTTTTTGTAATTATCCCTAACTAGTGTTTTACCTCGTGCGATGCACGAGTGTATATTTGTGAAACCTCCGTTTTGTCTTTGTGACGTGTGCATTTTCCTAATAATTCTACGAATTATATATCTTGCATTATAATAACTTTGATATAGCATCAAATAATAGACATGAAATATTATTTAATATTTTTTATTGATAAAGTCAAAAAAAAAAAAGTATCATACTTCATAGTTATTTATTATTACATTTGAAAAGTGATTTTTCATAGAACCGCACAAGTGTACCTACATCGCCAATTTCGTTTTAGTCATGTCTAGAGTTTTAATAAGTGTGAAAATTGGTGTCACACTTTTTTTCAAGGTTATAGTAGTAAATTCGGATGAAAATTTATTTTCCAAAGTTATTTGTATGTGTAAATTGGTGGCAAAGCTTTTTGCAAAAACTCATTGTAAAATAAATAAAAACTTAACACGTGTATTTGACCATGTATTTTACTTATTCATGCTATTAAGTCAATTTTTATTTTTATTATTTAGTTGTGGAGATTTGTATTGTACTATTTGGATTTTCTATTTATTATGTTATATTGGAGTTCTTATATTTGGTATTTTTCAGGATGTGTGATGCACAAATTATATTTGTACAGAAATATTTTTAGTGATTGCAAATGTTTTAGAATTTCAATAAATATTTGAAATAGAAATTTAATTAATTTGATTACAAATCATACGGTTAAACAATATAAAAATAAATTATTATATCAAAAACCCTCTTTAAGGACAATAAATTTAGTTGATAATAAATTTTGTGAATGTGAATTGTATCTATTTATTGAACATGTTTATCTATATGAAAGTAACAATTTGAAAAAAAAAAAATAATTTTCCAATGCTAAATATTAATGTCTTATATTTTTAATACAATCAACAAATAAAGTCATTTCAAATTCCAACATTTTCTAATGTTTAAAAAGTTAAACAATTGTTAGAATTATTAAAGGAATTAAATAAAAATCTTGTTTCATATTTAGCAGCATAATTTTAGGGAAAAATGAAACATTTCAAAAATAAAAACTATTCTATTTTTATATATATACGTATATCAAAAAATATAAACAAACAACTTCATATCTAATAGTCAAAATGTGCAACTTTAAAAATGTAATATCAAAATACACTGATAAATATTAAAAAATATAGTAACATGAAAAGTATGTTAATAAATATAAGAAGTAATTTTCTATATACATTATTATGAATATAATTTCATATTAAATAATTTTTTTATTTCTTCTTACATGAATATATATATAATTATAATGATATGTATGGATATATATAATATATATAAATAATATTTTGATACATATTTTGAGATATTTTCTTCAATTAAAATAAATATTTTTTGTTTGAATTAAATCAACTTAAATACAATTCTATATAATTATGAAGAAATGAGATAAGTTCAAATATAAACTATACATATATTATATATAGTCAAAATACATGAATATACAAATTGATGTCCAGTAGCTCAAATGCAATAATTTTTAAAGCCCATTATAAAATAATGAGTAAATATATCATAAGATTTCTTTTATTTATTATGTTTATTTTTTATTTTATATATTCAATATAAGTGTCAAACGGAAGACTGTAAAAAGATGATTAATTGGATATATTATACGTTAAAAATGGAAAAAATTATTAAAGTTTAAAATAAAAAGAAAAAAATAAATATAATAATTAATGCAGGATACACACAGAGATTTGGAAAGCTTATATAGCTCTATATTTTATATAACTAGTTTTTATGTAGACATCTGTTTTATATCATTACATATATATTTTCCTAATAGTTTTATGAATTATATATTTCTATATCATGTATTTAGGGATGTCAACATCCTCGAACCATCCCCGTTTGTAACCGAATATAATTGAACGGGGAATCCCCAACTAATTGGAGGATGTGAGCGGGGATGAGGATTTTCCGCTTCTCTAGAATAAGAGATGGAACATGAATGATATTTGTATCTCTGTCCCCCTTCCCATTCCGATTAGTTAAATGGAAATTGTCAGTTCCATCCTAATTCTCTGAACATGTATATTGTATTTATCTATTATTGATATTAATTTTATTTATAATTTTTTAGTTTATTAATTCTAAAAATTTAACCAAAGAATCTTTACAAATTTTACATGTTCTCATTCTTTATTTTACAAATTATAAATTTATGTTATCTATGTTTTAAAAATATAATGATGACAAAAGGTTTAAAAAAAATTCAAAAAAATTAAATATAAAGATAATGAATTTGGTTATAAATCATAAGATTAAATAATAAAAAAACAAATTATTATAAATTACAAAAACAAAATCTCTTTATATTCAAAATAATATTTGGTTGTATGAATATGAATTGTATCAATTTGTAGAACATGTTTATCGATAAGAAATTAAAAGTTTGGAAAAAAGTTTATAACTACCCAATGTTTGATTGTTTTTTAACACCCCGATGTTGAATATTTAATAAATTGTATTCTCAATACAATCAATAGTAAAATTATTTCTAATTCTAATATTTTTTGAGGTTTAGAAAGCAAAACAATTGTCAAAATTATTAAAGGAATTAAACAAAAACCATGTTTAATATTTAGCAACACAATTTTAAGGGATTAAATATTAAAAAAAAACTATTTTATTTTTATATATACACATATATCAAATAATTACCAAATAAACGAATTCATATCTAATTCCAAATGTACTAATTTGAAACTTGAATATCAAAATACGGTGATAAATGGAAAATTAATTTGTATTAAAATGAAAAGTACACTAATATATAAGAAATAATTTTCTATATATAAAATACTATTATCAATATAATTTCATATTAAATAAATCTTAATTTTCTTCTACGCAAATATATATATAACATTTTTTATGGATATATGTGATATATAAAATTTGGATACATATTTTGAGATATTTCTTTAAATAAAATAAGTATTTTTAATTGAATTTAATCATTTTAAATATAAATTTAATTATTAAAAAATATGTTAAGCTCAAATAACAACTATATAAATATCATAATTAGCAAATAATGAATATACAAATTGATGTATAATAGCCCGAATGCGTAATTTTTAAAGCCCATTATAAATTATAAAATACTGAGTAAATATTTCTTATATATTTATTTTATATATGCAATATGGGTGTCAAATTGAAGATCATAAAAAATTGATTAATTTGATATACTATACATAAAAATGGATCAAAAATTAAAAAGTTATTATTTTTTCTGTTTTTAAAAAAGAAAAAGATTAATACAATAATCAATGTAGTCCACACATATTTGGAAAATTGATTTTAAATAATTGTATTTTTTTATATTATTTTTAAAAGTGATTATTTTAAAGAAAGTTGACTACAAAAAATAATGAAATACCAAATATTTTTCATAAACTACTTTTTATAGCACACAAAAATGGGCGGGAAAATCTTCCCATACTATTTCTAGAAGCGGTTGTTATTATATATATGAGCTAGTCTCCTGTCAGACCGTCTAAAGGATCTAGATCCGTTAGACGGGTCTAATTACCCTACCCATCTCGCAAGCCTGACCCGGATCCGCGAAAAAATAAAAAAAAATGGTACTCAGTTCGAGAAGTTCGTGGAGGACACCACAACCAACAAACAGATCTCGTCCCCCACCACTACCGTCGCCGCCCTCCACCTCTTCTTTCACGACTGCTTCGTCGACGGCTACGACACCTCCGTTCTTGTCTCCTCCACCCGATTCAGCAAATCCGAGCGTGGTTACCCGGGATTTTCCAATCGAAAGGATTTTCGATTGAATCAGACGTGGAAATAGTGGAGAAGAACGAGATTTGCTAAATGTCCATGAATTAGACGAGGAGAAGAACGAGATTTGCTGAACGAGATTTTCTTTTTTTCAAATGTTTAATCAATGGACAACACCAATGTGGAAGGAAAATGACGATGGTTGGTGATGGCTCGTGGTGATGATGCTCTGTTTTTTTCTCCAGGTGATATGAAGAATGAATATTGCACTAAATGATACAAGTCTTAGTATCAGCTAATACTTTTATGGAGAAATACTAATACATTTTATAAGAAAAACAAATACGTTGCAGGAGCACTACTAAAATACTCTATAAGAAATTACTAATACTTTTTCGAGAAACTACTAATACTTTTCCGAAGGACAACTAATACATTTCAGGAGTATATTCATGAGAAATACTAAAATTCTTCAGGGAACTAATAATAAATTTCAGAAGAACTGCTAATACTTTTAGAAGGACGACTAATACTTTTCAGAAGGACTGTTAATACATTTCGGGAGAAAAATTTAATTATATTCAGGGGAACTATTAATATATTTCAGAAGAACTGCTAATACTTTTTAGAAGGACGACTAATACTTTTCAGAAGGACTATTAATACATTTCGGGAGTAAAATTTAATTTATTTCAAGGAACGACTAATACTTTTTCGAGGAACTACTAATACATTTTTGAGGGATTGCTAATACATTTCGGGAGTATATTCAGGAGAAATACTAAAAAACTCTTGAGGAAACTACTAATACATTTTAGAAGAACTGCTAATACTTTTTAGAAGGACGACTAATACGTTTCAAAAGGACTGCTAATACTGGTGCTCCCTGAAAACTACTAAAACACCACTGCTAATATTACGAAAATGCCACCGGATCCGCGGGTCAGATCCGTCTAACAAGTCAAACCCGTTAGACGGTCTGACAGGAGTTTTTGTGTATATATATATATATATTTAAAAAGTGATTTATTTAAAGAAAGTTAACCACCAAATATAATAAAATCTCATTTTATTAGTTAAATTCAAAAATAAAATAAAAAATTGTTTTAAACGAAAAATGGGCGGAAAAAGTAAGTACTACTTTTCTAACTTTCTAAGATGATTAGTTAAAGGGTGGCGCTATTGGCACCTCCAAATTTGATGAGTACACCCACCTTATAAGTTCACCCACCCCCACTTTTTCAAATATGACCCAATTGATGAGTTCACCCCCTTTTTTCAATTTTACCCTTAGTCTTATTTTCCCCAAAATACACCCTCCAACCTCTCACCTCCCCCACTTTCTCAATTTGAAACAAATATACACCCACCGCAAACTGTTCTATTCGTGAATCGACGGCAATGGTGAATAAAATCCAAACATACCGGAGAAGAAGGATGGTTCTTCCCGTTGATGATGACGACTTCGTCGATGGTGCACCACCATCCACAATAAAGCCGAGACGAGACACCGGCACCGGCAGCGGCTCGCGAAGAAAATGACGAGGTATTGTTATAACTCAACTTTTCCTTAAAATAACTTGCATTTTTGTAATTTGAGTGTGCTATGTAGTTGTATGGGTATGGGTTTGAGATGGGTATAGTTATGGCGCCATTTGGGCTGTAAAATTTGAAATATGGAACTTTGAAGAAGACGAAATGGCACGATCGATGAAGCCCTGGTGGCATGATCGATTGTGCGATCGTGCCACTTAGGCACGATGGATTAGTCATCGAACGTGCCACCATCGCGCCACTTAGGCACGATGGCTTATTCATCGACGTGCCACAATCGTGCCTTGTTGGCACGATGGCTTATTCATCGATCGTGCCACCATCGCGGCCTTGTTGGCACGATGGCTTTACTCTTGGCACGGTCGATGAATAAGCCATCGTGCCATAGTAGCTGCCAATTTTTTTAGAGTTCTCTATGTGATTTGCTGATAGTGGTTGATTGCTAATTTTGATTTTTTTCACAATGGGTTTGGAAGAGGCCGAACTTTATGGCAATAAAGCCAAGATCAATTTGTATAGCAGGTTGTCGATTCTTGACGACTTAGAACTCGAGTTGCATGATTGCGGGGATTTTGTGTATGAAGAGTTTCTAAGTCCTGTTTTGGTTTTGTATTGTGGATGGACAACCGTGCGGTTAGTTGTAATGCCGCCTTCATGCCATTATTGCGAAGGAGGTTGTTAAGAAAGGTGCAAGGGACGAATTTTGGTTTTGGATTGGAAACCGTTTGATTCAGATTCTCCAAATATGAGTACGCTTTAATTATCAAGGGCTATCATTTGCCCCCACCACATTTAATCCGAACACCAACCACGTGCCGCCTCCCAATGGGTTGTATGATAGACACTTACTTGTGGTGTTAAGGTGTCGATGGAGGATCTACTCTTGCATTTTGCAAAGGCGGTGCATTCCGTGATGATCCTTCCGATGAGTTGAAGGTGGCGAAGTTGTTGGTTGCACATTATTTGCTATTCGCATGGGATCCAAGGTCCACAAATCATTGAGGATTCGTGGTGGACTTTGGTTGATGACGCTTGATCGGTGGGAGTCTTTCTCTGGGAAAGTACTGTTCATTTTATGCCACTACCTTTCATCATACCCACCGAGCCCAAGAGTACTTTTCGTATTTACTGATTTGTTTGGGCTTTCTTGGTAAGTGGTATTAATGTAATTTACATCTTATAATTTACATTTAGTACAAACATACATCTTATAATTTAACTATTTTTATTGTTCTTCTTAGATATGGGCGTTTGCGAGGCCATACCCAACTGGGAATTCATGTGGGGGTTCCACCTCGACATTGCTATTCCACGCCGCACACGCCGGAAGTTTCCAAGTCCTCCGTGAATCAGCATGGCTTTCTTGACCGTCGTACAAAATGTAATTTGCATTTTTCAAATTTTAACTTATGGTAATAATTAAGTAATTACTGATTTTGATCTTGCAATTTTGTAGATTGATACGCACCGGACCTTGACTGCGAGGGACAATGAGCTTCCTTATTTATTGCATGTCAATCTCGATCGGGGTAACCCGACGGAAGAAAAAAGCCCACAAAGCGTCGACGCACCACACATGAGTCGACTTCATTGATGGATGATGATGATAGCCTTGATGCCGATCCACATATTGAGATGGGTGATTATGATCGTCCCGGCCCGAGGCGTTGTTCCGGATGTTCCTCCACACACCTCCACACCCTCTCTAGCCGATCGAGCGCTATTAGAAGAATTGGTGCGGCAGTGGGAGGCCATTGTGCCGACTTTGGTTGAGCGTGCCATTGAGGCCTTGGTCCCGTTTAGTACGAAGGGAGGTCGAGGCGTTGGTTCCGGATTTGATTCGGACCGGATGCAGCAGAGGTTCCCGCAGTCAAAAGGCGGAGGTTCCACCTTCGTGCATCGATCGTGCCGATTTGGTCGAGAAGCATGTATCATGCTATGGTACCGCCTATCGTGCGGAAGGAGGTCGAGGTAATGCGATTGATCCCGCCATTCGGTTCCAGACTGTATGTCTGCTCAAAGTGCGCATTTATTTGTTTTTCGTGTTAAACATTTAGAATAGAATATCTTTTGAATTATGTTATTTAATGAAGTTTCCTTCATTGTGCAGATTCTATTCCCCACTTTACGGCGGTGGGTGAGCGATTACTCCCCCAGGGTGGGCCACCGGACTACTTCTCCTCCACCGCCCGGTGCAGGGGCTTCGTTGATCTGTCCCCTCTGATGTACGGACACCGATTGGGATTGGTGCATCGGGCCGTGGGTTTATCTCGGGAGGGGATGATATGTCCGTCGTGTTGTGAGAGCACGATCGCCGCCTAGGTACCTTCGTAGCCCTTTCACGGCAAAAACGAGTCGTAAGGAGGATGCCACACATGTTGAGTACATGTCTTTGTTCTTAGATAATGATGAGACGTAAGTTAAATCAATATATGAATTCAAATACACTATTGTTGTTTTGTGATTTTAACACGAGTTTTTCTGTCTCACCGCAATGTTGATACGCGTTTTGCACATTTGGCGTAGTTTCTTTAAGGATATCGAGTCGCCGGTGATTTGGAAGTCGTGGTAACACAATGTTAATGTTTTTTTCTTTCATTTCGTGGTGTTACTTGTTCATGTTCGACAATTGATCTTATTGTTTGCTTGTTACAAAGAAAATTGATGCCTACCTAGCTGTACTACATTGCCAGCCTGAGTTGGCTGGTGTAGTGGTCCATCCCCAAGTGCAAGGTCGTATGGGATTGGTTGACACACAGTTCGCTGTAAGTTTCATGTATTTCTTAGATAAATAGTCCATAATGTGTCATTTATTTTGTTTCGGTACATTCGTGTTTTTACTAACAAATATGTTTTCATTATACAGCTTGATCTAGGCAAAGTATGGACCGATCTACATGGAAAGGACCCACCGGGTGGAGAGTTTGACGGTATCGTGCCAGGTCATACCAGATGACCTTCTGGCGCCGTTGGTGGAGTACGTCCATGGTGAACGACCTCTTTGGGGTGGGGTGCCTCCATGGAGTTCGTTGGACCACGTAAGAACTATCTCTTTTCGGTATAAATTAATTAACTAATTATTGTTTTGTTCATACTCCCTAATTTCTAATCGATTTTTTGCAAAGTTGTTTTTATCCACAACATCGGCAATTGGATTGTTGTGAGGATAGCGAAGGATTGCACGATTTGGATTTATGACTCAACATCCACAAGCTACCGCTTGAGGTTAGACTTGACCGGCGCGCGGCTCTCTATCCGTTTGCACGTATTATTCCGGTTTTGCTACGGCAAACCGGTTTCTACCAAGAGCGTCCGGAGTTGACACCTCGAGAGAATACTTGGACTGTCAAGGTTGTTGGTCCATCAAAGAATTACGAACAACATGATAGTCATAGTTGTGGGACCGTTTGCGTTGAGGAGGGTGGAGAGTTTTCTTATAAATGTATTTGACCGGTGTTTAACACAAAGGAGTATATAAAAACAACCTATCGTCGGCATGTAGCATTTACGGTGTATAAATTTAGCACTGATGCATCGACTTGGACCCCTCCCCCATGATTATATTGTGTAGATTGTGGGTATTTAGTTGGAATTGTGTATATTGTGGTTATTTAGTTGGAATTGTATATATTTTGTATATTTAGTTTTTATATAATATGTTTTGGTTTAACTTGAATAACTAGGTATGATTTGGGAATGATTTGGGCGAATTGGTTGTTGATTAACTCTCTGGTATAACTTGAATTGTTTGTGATTCTCATTGCCAATGTGGCACGATGGCACGATCGCCATATCATTGATCGTGCCATACATGAGGCACGATGACACGACGCCATTTTTTTCGATCGTGCCTCATGTGGAACGATCAATAAGGCTTGACACGATCATGATATTGCCTATCGTGCCATATGTTATGCGGGTCCTGCATTAAATGATTGAAAGTATGTAACATATTCAATTGGTCCATCCATTAAATGGACTTGTTAGTTGGGGACGATAATCTTTCCATTCGAGTAAGATTTATGTTACTTGTATAACATGGGTCCATTCATTAAATGGTGAAAATAAGTAACATATTGACCGAGTCCTTGCATTAAATGGTGAAAATAAGTTACATATTACACATGGGTCCATGCAATAAATGGTGAAAATGAGTTACATTACACACATGGGTCCATACATTACACTTATAAATACATGGGTATGTTCAAATGTAGATAATAAAATTGTAGTAAATCTTGGTTGTGTTGACGATAAAGGTAATTTTTACATAGTAGCTAATTTGATGAATGAATCATAGCTAATTAAATCTTGGATGAACATGTTTGTTATGATTTTTGTTACGGAAAAATGGTAAGAACAAGAAATGAGATCGCTAGGGACAATAGGCGTGGTGATGGTTGGACTTCCCGGAAGAAGAAGCCTGCTTTGACAATTTCTTCATGCTATGTCGTATGGCAAACAACATACGGCGCCTCTTTGCTTTTCAACGGCATATTTGTTGAACGAGTCGCGTCTTTATCTCGCCATGCAAAAACATTTCCCTGTCCTTAAAGTCAAGATTAAGATCCATATGATGCGCACCCCACTTTCATGACTACCAGCGTTTTACATTGCCGGTGTTAATTTCAACCCGTACACTAACAGTTTTCCATCTCTCCAGTTATTGGGCTCATGTTAGCAAGAGAACAAAGATGCAACGGTTTTTTCGGACTAACGGCTTCCCAAGGTACCGTGATCGTGTTGAAGTTTTTAACACTCGTGAGGCGCCGGACATTGATTTCGAGGGACTACCAGGTTACACTCGTAACAATCCGTTGGAGTTTGATGGCTACTCTTCCGATGAAGGTTCTCGGGATGATGTTGAACGCCGTGTTGACACTCGATTGAGTTGTCGGCAATTGGTGTCCATTGTGTACTAGTTGGGTGGTTGTGCGCTATGTTTGTAATCTTTGTCCGTGTTGTGGTTGGTAATGTACTGTTAGGTTGTAATGTACTATGGAGGATTGTGATGTAATAATAAAGTTGTTATGAAACGTTTTCAACGTGACAAGATAATAATAGATCAACGCATGTGGCACGATCATTGCATTTACGATCGCGTGACACTATCGTGCCTTTATAGACACGATAACATGTGGTGACCGTGTCACTATCGTGTCTAAAAGGCGCGATCGTAGTATGCGATCGCGCCATCATCGTGCCATTTGATACCAACTCGACTTAACAAAATCCTCAAATAAATGTGCCACCTTAAAACAAGCATTTCTGACAAATCACACCAATTAAAAACACATGCATTTCCAACAAAGTTCTTTAACTTATCCAATACATAACAAACAAATAATTCTAACCTAAGTTTATAGTCTCCGTACTACGGACAATGGGACTGTTTCCTACACTTCCACTATACAATTCAAGTTGTTTAGTATACAAATTCTTCCAATTTGCCGCACATTCCCTGGCGATAATTATTCCATGTTGCGACCACGAGAGGCAATGGGTGACCGCCACTCAAGAAAACCTACAAATGAAAAAAAATGGTTATTGTAGTTGAGACGAGACAAATTACTCAATTTTTTAGTTACCTCTATAAAATGGTTATTGTTCACAAATCCAACACAAATTAGCTTCGGAGCAATTGGCGCTTACGTTCAGTAATGGTAGATATGTGAGGGACATTCACGATCCAAACACACAAACGCAACATTGTAAGCCGACGCAACCAAGTGACCCATCTCGGGTAAACAAAACCAATGTTTCTTATGCGCTGTCTCGTTATAGTAGTTGAGACGAGACAAGATTTTGTCAACACTACCATGTTTGACGAATACATGATTGTACAACCCTTGGTTTTCGTTCAACTCATGACATAGGTCTCCTCGAACCCGACCCCATGAATCTTCACCGTATCCAAGTAGGTCTGCTACGGCACGGAAACCACAATGACCATCGCTCATAACATCCTTAGTACCAATAATATGTTGATGTAAACGCGTTGGAAGTTGCTCCATAAAACCACTAATGGTCACTTTCTGGTCCTTTTGACGCACAACCTATTGAAACACAACATGAAGAACAGTGGGACATTAGCAACAAATATGTCATGTGTACATGCACAAATAAAAGAGACGATATTTACCGGTAGCTTTTGCCTCGGCATCGGAGAGAACATAGGTTGATTCGATGGACCAACATTAAAGATTACTTCTTCACATGGTGAACAACTATCTTTAATAGACTCGACATATTCGAACTTACTCGGGTCACGTTTGGTTGATTTGGATTGTTTAACCTTTACGGACTTAGGACGACCACGTGTGCGAAGCTGTACTTCAGGCTCAATTAGTGAGGTTGTTCTTGGATTTGTAATCTCCGTAATTCTTTTCAAAATTAATAACCTCTCTGATTCGGGTGCTTGTTCAAATTTGGTGAAAAGATCACCAAAACACTGAGTCCATCGAGACCCACCCCCGGGCCCAACTCCAGCTTCGTCTTTGCTAGGCGGTAATATATCTAATTTTCGCTAAAATGAAGCCACTTGATCAAGTGGAATTGGCTTATCCAAACTCACATATTCGGAAAGTTCATGAGCACATGGGAGTCCGCACGTCTTTCTCAATACACAACAAAGGGTCTACGCTACCCTCGCCTACACGATGCATTTCAAGATAGATCAAATTCAATGCATGTATAGACACCATACCTCGTAGTGACATGAATACAATCGATTTGTATTTATGTAAGACTACATTTCGCTCTTCTCCAAAGAAGAGCGGTGATCGCATTGTGTGATGTCTCGAGGAGGTGTGAATCATTGCCAACATGTCTCGAAATTACCGACTAGACGCAAGCTGTCTTTTTTCAATGCCGCATGGTGACTCTCCGCCTATAATGATTTTTCAAACAATATTATATTAATTTTTAGGATTGTATATGATATAACAAAACGCAATGATGAGCACAATAAAGTGAATTACCTATTTGTTGTGGTGTTGTCGAAATGCATGACATTATTCGTCAAGCGATACAAATCTTTCTTTATACGGCCCCATCCATTGCTCCATTACATATTGTACGGCGGTGGATAATCACAAAATTCATCGCAATCTCCCTAATTAAGTCATAAAATGATTGCTCGGAATCTGCGATGACCAATAAATTACAATAGAGGTTAAAAGATTCCCACTTCTCTTTTGTGGCCAATATTTTTTTTGCGCTTTGCCAAAATGTTCCTACTAATGTGCCACCGATAGAGAAAATGTCTCAAGTGAGAAATGTCGTCTCTATTGCATTCATTAGAGCTAATTCTCTATCATAATAATCACATTTGACAGGGAAGATGGGTCTATCAATGATTTTAAGATCGAAAGCAAGCCCATATGTAATTATCTTCCCGCCTCCATCCATATAAGCAAATCGCAATACAAAATGTCATATGTGTCGATGTCACACCAACAATCTCCAACAAAGATAACTTGTACCTATTAGTTTTGTATGTGCAATCCATAAAAATGACACTTTCGGAAAAGCACGCAACAACTCAACGCTTGTAGGGTGAGCAAAGAATATATCCTTCACGGTGTTACTCGTCTCGCAACGCCTATGATGATAGAAATATCCATGCTCCTTCAATTTATGCATAAGTTGTTGCATTTGAGATCGACCATCACGCTCGACAACTCTATTCTTCATACGGGCATTGTAGATAGTCCGTATGGTGGACTTATTATCTTGAAACTTATTTTGTAGGCCAAACAAAATGTCCTTCTACCGAGTATTGCCATGTGACATATCCAACACATATTCTTCCTCACTTCTTGATAATCGACCGACATAAGAGTGACCCTCCAAATATTGTGCAATTAGATGATTATGCACACCACATTCAACATTTAGTGACCATTCTCCTTCAATTGTTACTTGTCGACTTAAACGAAATGGGCAACCACATTTCTTAGTTCAGCATTCTCTCTTAGAGACTTTTTTCAAATTTCTTAGATCATTTTGTTCGACATCTCTAGTCTTTTTTGAATCACGGTAATGCCCACTACGTTCACAAGACAAAAATATCCGAGGTCTTTTCTTTCCTTGACCACCGTCCGACCTACTTATTACAAATAACTCATACGTCGTGAATACGTGTGTGTAATCGGAACAACACCAAGCTCTTCAACATTCTCATCATTCTTGGGAGGACAAACAACACTATTTTCCGTAGGCAACGAGGCCATACCCTATTAAAACAAAATCAACAAGACCAAAAACAAATCAAAAAATGGCACGATCACGACCATGATCGTTCCACCTTGATCGTGTCACACGGGCAATATGGCGCGATATGGCACGCGATCATTGAACATGTGATCGCGTGCCATATTGCCATGTGGCACGATCGACGTGATGATCGTGCCATCTTTGTTGATCGTGCCAATCGCTGGAAAAACAATGGTGCGGCAGAAATATCGAATCGGTAAAAGTGGATAAATTACATAATTTTTGAGCTCATAACCAAGAAGATACTTACAATATTTGGAGGAATCAAATCTTTGTTGTCCATTTAAGTTGTTGTGTTGGTGTCGAAAAAACTAGGGTTTATAAGAACAAGGTTTAAGCTTTTTCTCAAGAAAGAAGAATAAGAAGAAGAAGAATGTAAAGGATATGTGTGGGTGTGTTTTAGTAGATTTAATTATAATGAATGATGTGGGTGTATTGGGGGTGTATTTAGAACTTGGCTTTTTAGTAAGGGTATTATAGTCTTTTGACTTAACGACATTTTGAAATTTTAGAAAGTGTGTCAAATCTTTCAAAAAATGGGGGTGCCAATAAACCACCCTTAAGTTAAATAATGATGAATGAATATGATTTAAGTTTTAACAGAGGCACAATCCATCCACCGAAATCACATAACAACGACGCAGTTTTCACTCAATTCGATGAACAATGAAGAATTTGACAGCAGCTTATCGTTTTGTCAAGCATTCTTCGAGAAACCTCTTTGATCGTCGCACGAACTTTAAGTTCTTCGACTCAATTCGTTCTTCCAATCGAGGTACCTGTAGTTCACCGAGAAGTTGTTCTTACTAATGCAACTAAATGTAATTTATGAAATTTAATACTTCTTCTCAATTTCTGATATGCAATTATGTAGAATGAGTAGACGAACTTTCATTTTTAGTGTTGTATTTCAGTTTTAGGAGTTTTCAGGAGTAGCAAGGTTTTTCTTATGGTTTCTGTATTTGGTGTGACCTGGCCGTAGTGTTCTTTTGTTAATCAAGTTGATTTTGTTTTGTTCTTTCTCTTTTAAAGAGTTGATATGTCGTTTACATTGGGTGAAATGTAACCCGCTTTTTTTTTTTTTTTTTTTTCATTTCATGAGTGCTTAGTTAATACTAGTATAGGAAAGGAGTAGACTGTAGATACAAAATAAATCGCATGGGTTTCGGGGAGTAAACACTCATTATATAGAAACTTGAACATGTTGTATTCAATACATTTTTCACATGGCTGGCGTTGCATGTGGTTAAGATGCTTTAGTTTTATAGTGATGTTGGCACACTCAATACGTGTGATTGGTTATCAAAGAGTAATAAATAAAATTGAAAAATTATGTAATTATTTAGTACTAAAAAATTCTCTTATGTTCTCCGTGTTTCTTGAAAGCATGGTTAGTACATAAAAACAACATTAATGTAAGAGCAAATGGTATTGATTAAAAATGAATTGGAGTGAGAGGAAATATAAAGATGTCGGAGAGAGAGGAAGAAAATTATGTTTAATAGAGAAAGAACTAAAATCTATCTTACAGATTTCATCATGTAATTAGTTGTCCTACTGTTCGACTAAAGCCAACAATAGACCCTTTTCAGTTTGTATATTGTCATATATACAGATAGATCAGCACAGGGGGTTTCCTTTGTGTGTGATAATCAGTTAATCAGTTGGGCTCTTTGCACTATGTTTAAGCAAATTGTAAATTGGCACCTTATGAGCAGTGAATTTGAAAAACTTTATCATCTAACTTCTTTAATCGTTTTCCAATTGCATCAACATTGGCGACAGGTCTTAATTATAACACTACTCAAACTTTTGAGCCGTCCAAACAAGATGTTTGCTATCACAAGCAAATTGTTTCAATGCGCATTTGCTGCCTAAGGGGTTCTGGCATTGGTATTCCTGATTCTTTGCCTAGAGTTCAGGGTCATGGCTATCGAATTCATTGTAGAAATATTGCTTCTATGACCTCTAAACCAGTGAGAAACCAGTCTTTTGCTATGATTAATTGTGATGATATAAGCTACTTTAAGAAGATATTGGGCGAGAGAGGTGTGGTTCTGGAAGAGGAGAAGCTGGATGATGCTAACACAGATTGGATGCGGAAGTTCAAAGGCTCAAGTAAGCTTATGTTACAACCGAGAAGCACCCAGGAGGTTGGTGTCTTTCTTTAACTCCTCAACTTGTTATTCTTCAATTAAGTGGTTTTTATATTGTGGTTTCCTGTTTAATAGGTCCAAAATCCTTGAGGTTTTATAGTTGTGCTGATCGTATCCTTTGATTCAACCTTTTTGACTTGCTTTCTCCCTTTTCTATTTCTTGTTTCGTTCATTTATTCTTCTCTTGTTTATGAGTAGAACTTCATCTCTCTCTCTCTCTCTCTCTCTCTCTCATATGTCATGCTCACCTTGATCCAGTGAGTGGATTCATTGTTCTTAGTATGATTTATTGAGTACATTTTACACTCTGCTAAAAAATGACGAAATTATTATATATTGGTCAAGATATCTTTATTTGCAAACCTTTGAATCAGGAACTTGTGTTTCCCTATTCTAGAAAGTGGAAATGAAACTTTGTTGTCTAATGATTGACTATCTTTATTGATGGTAAATGTTATGGTAAGCCATTCCTTCCTTCTTTTCTCTACTGATGGTGTTACATTCTAATTCACTTTTCAGAAAAATAAGTTCATTTTTCTTGTTCTTTCTGGATTCTCTATTTGCTTTCTCAATAGCTGGCAAAGTTGGCTTATCTTTCTTTAGACAATCTATTGCTGTTGTAATTGTTGTTCTTCTTTCCTCTATAGGTTTCTCAGATTCTTGATTACTGTAATTCCAGACGCCTCGCTGTTGTACCCCAAGGTGGAAATACAGGTCTTGTGGGAGGAAGTGTACCCGTGTTTGATGAGGTACTTCATATTTGTTTATTTTCTGATAAGGGACCATCCAACCATTGGATATTGGATATCTCATTTGATTATTCTTGAGCAAATCTTCACTCTTTTTATCATCCATCTACTGCAGACTGACTTTATCAATCTTTTGCTTGCTGTAACTGGTGATACAAACTGCTGTAAAACAACAGATTAGTGTTGATCAAAATAATCTATTCAATGAAATCGATGCCAAGTTGGAACTCTACCAGAATCTTGAAGATTATCTTGCTGCATACTGACATTAACAATCTTTTGCTTGTGTGTAATGGGAAATGTTACAGTGGTCTCATGTTTTAACTTATGTTGTATTCTCCCCCTCCTCTATATCTATCTCTTTTCAGGTAATTATCAACGTTAGCTCCATGAATAACACCATTTCCTTTGACAAGGTAATAGTTCACATTTCAACTTATCATCCATCCCCATCTTATTCTTTTTGATGATGCTTACCAGAATCATCTGATATTATATATCAGGCCATTTTTTGCTGATGAGCCTAATTGCTTTTCACGATCAATGTCTCTCTTCACTTCTTACAGATTATTCTTTTTTTTTTTTCTAATTTTGATTATTGCATTTATAGCCCTTACATTTTTTTAGTACTTATAGCCCTTACATTTGATCATTTTGAGCTTTTAGAATTCAGAATTGGTACCTTTTCTCTTTCAAAAGTGATTTCTAAGAAACTATCAAATGTTCTAGATTAACATTGTTATTGTCAATAACTTGCACTCGAATTGCTGACTCTGTTTTTATTTGTTAATAGGATAGTGGTATACTAGTATGCGAAGCAGGATGCATTCTGGAAAACTTGATCTCTTTTCTTGATAATGAAGGGTAATTCATTTTTTAATAATTTATCTTCCTGTTTCTGAGATCAGGCATCTAGTTTAACACCATGACAGATCAAGTTCTATATATTGATGCTAGTACAACTTTGAAGATCTATGCCATTTCTCACCTTCATTTCGAACGTATGAAATAATGCTTCAGCAACTTTCTTTCAATGAGCATGTATAAATAGGAAATATTTGAAGTTAACGTCAATTAATGCTAACCTTATGCAGCTCTTAAACTCAACCAAAATGGGTTTCATTATGAAACAACGAGATATGATAGATTAGGTCAGAAACCACATATTAAGGATCAATTATTATAATCATTCAGGCTTTGCGGTAATTCAGTGCATTGATAATTTGTTGGCTCAAGGTCTGACCCAATTCTCATGTTGTGGAGCTCCCGAAACTTATGTTTAATGGGTGTTAGATAGAATGGGGGTTGGCTCAATGGATCAACCTACCATGCATAGAGCCTGTTTCTCTCTCTCTCTCTCTCTCTGTGTGTGTGTGTGTGTGTGTGTGTGTGTCTGTCTTTGTCTCTGGGTGGGAGGGATTAGGGTGGGGCCTCAATTTGACTGTTGGCTTGATATTACTTTTATGTATCAAGAGATCTTGTCAATCTTGACCTGTTGAATGATGAGAAACTTTCAGACAATTTTGGTCTCTTGTTGTTGTAAACTTATAGAACCTGGATACAATTCATCTGTTTGTGATTTGAAGGGAATCCAAAGTGATACTAAAACTTGTTCTCTCATAAATTTGTTTTCTCTTATATCCTTTCATTTTTAAAGCTAATCTGTAAGCCTTGTTATACTTTTAAGTCCATTCCGCGGCATATATCTTGTTTCCAAAGTTTCTTTATAGCAACTTGAAGAGAAGATGCAGTTCGCTTGAATCACAAAAGTATATCACATAACATTTGCCCTCATTTTATGTGAGAGGCACATCTGGAAAGAAAATTGACAATTTTAGAGAAGGGACAAGTATGGACATCTCAGAAAGGAAATAGAAGTTTTCAATAATGTTTTTTTTTTTTTGTTTATTAATCCCATTAGCAGATGATATCTGTCTATCTGCTCAATCTGTCTCTTTATTTTTTTCGTTCATGTTTTACTTGGCTTTTGTAGCTCCTGATTGTCCTTTGGATTATCTGAATCTTATTTTATGCATTCTCTATATCTAGCTTCCCATGCATGTTCTATTCTTCAGATATATTATGCCACTGGATCTAGGTGCTAAAGGAAGCTGCCAAATTGGGGGAAATGTCTCAACTAATGCTGGGGGCTTGCGCCTTATTCGATACGGTTCACTTCATGGAAGTGTTCTTGGTGAGTGTTTTTCTTTCCCCCTGTTTTCCTTTTGCTTCCCAATCCCTTTTCTATAGTCATGTGTTCAAAGTTGTCGAATGGAAACTTTGGTAACAGTTTAAGTATATCTCTTGCATGTGGTGTCTTGGTTGACGTTGATGTTTGGATTTTAACTGCTCTTACTTCTTGATTTAACTGTTTTCAGAGTTAAAATCCACTTGAGAATTAAATTAAGTCAATGAAATCTTGGTTTGTCTTTTCTGGAAACTCGAGTTAGGAGTAGGTCTTTTTGTTTTGGGGTTTTCTAGAATTTAAAAGTGAGAACTCCTTTCTTTAATTGGTGTACCTGCTTGGACCTAATGAAAGGAAACTTTATCGCTCGATTCAATCTTCTTGTCCCTAGAATTTCTGTGCTAATGAATTGATATCTGACTCAACTTTGATTGTATTTCACTGAAATTTGAAGAAAATACAATCCAAGGCACTCTTCGAGCGAGTGCAAGGTCCAAAAGAAGGAAAAACACAAAATTCATATAACTTTTAGTATTTTCAGTCAAGGCATTTTGATACTCTTACCCAATATATACAGAACCTTCTGATATTATGCTGGAGCTGGTCAAGTCATATTTTCTAAATTAGGTTAGCATTTTAGTCTATGTGAAACAATCCTGTGAGAATAATGAAAGGTGGCTTCTGCCTAAGATCAAGGAAGTTTAATTAAGAGACGAATTCGGTTAAATAAAGAGATTCGAAGCCTTTTGGATTGTGCAATGCAACTCTAGTTAATGTTGAGGAATTCAAGTCTCGAGGTGTGATATCTAGCTTTTGTATTCCTTTTTATCCATATTTCCTTTATTTATATTACTGGGTACTTTATTATCCGCTCCCAAAAGAAACTTTTATATTTAGTATCAGTTTGATCACTATAACTTGCCATGTTTTAAGTTTGTTCAACATAACAGATAATCGGCAAAAAGATATATCAGAACTTGTGTAACATCTATCCCCTTTAACAGGGCAGTTCAACAATGGAAGTGCATATTATCTTTCTTGGGGAATAAATGTAGATTCTAATTTTTGTAGTGTTTTTACCTTTAAAGGCGTACATATAATTTCAATTTCAGTTTTTACTTTTTCTTGATTGTACTTTTTTGTCTGATATTTCAGGTAAAGAAATTGAGGTGTGATATCTAACTTTTGTCTTCCTTTTTTATCCATATCTCTTTTATTTACTATTACAGGGTTTTCTGCACCCAATAGAACTTCTATTTATCAGTTTGATCTCTATTACTTGCCATGTTTTTAAGTTTTGTACAACATAACAGATAATTGGGAAAAAAATTCAGAACTTGTGCAGTATCTATCTCCTTTGACGGGGCTGTTCAACAATGGAAGTGCATAATATCTTTTTGGGGCATGAATGTAGTTTCTAAATGTTTGTAGTGTTTCACCTTTAAAGGATGTACTTCGTTGTCGTGAGCGTACTTTTTTGTCTGGCATTTCAGGTCTTGAAGTTGTTTTAGCAAATGGTACTGTGCTTGATATGCTTGGGACTTTACGTAAAGACAACACAGGATATGACTTGAAGCATTTGTTTATAGGTGAATAAAATCTTGTTGGTCTTTTTTTTTTTTATAATTCTAACACTTGCCAAATTCTTGGCTAAACTGTGGGCATTATCCATGTGTTGTAGGGAGTGAGGGGTCTTTGGGAATAGTAACAAAGGTTTCCATACTTACCCCTCCAAAGTTGTCTTCAGTAAATTTAGCTTTCCTTGCTTGCGAAGATTATACCAGCTGTCAGGTAAATTTTGAGTGCACAAAATTAGCTATATAGTCCATATCATTACCACACAGGGCTTACATGGGAAATGGTAGCACTCTTGTTTTCCACTAATAGGTAGTTTTAGTTCTATACTGTCTATTACTGAATAGGTGTGCTAAAGGCATTTTCCGTAATGAAAACCTTATATCTCGGCTACTATTCATCCATATTTGGATGTCTGCATTATAGTTTCAAGGTTTATGATATCATTACTGCATTATTCTCTAATGTACGTATATAATAAGTAGACTTATGCTGAAGCTATCTATAAATTTGTTATAGAGGTGGTCTCACGTGAGACGGTCTCATGGACTTAAATTCATGACACGAATCCTACAAAACACAAAAAACACGGGTCTTTTTATGGGTTTGGGTTTGGGTTGAAATTGTAGTTACATATAAGATCCGTCTCATGAACAATGCCCATGAGACCGTCTCATACAAGTTTTTGCCTTTGTTATATCCGTTCTTTGCAGAAACTCTTGTCAGAAGCCAAGAGGAAACTTGGAGAAATTCTTTCTGCATTTGAGTTTTGGATATCAATGCTATGGATCTGGTAAGATTCCTTTAGGGGACACTAAACTATAATTAGTTATTTAAATTTTCCAATTGTTCCGTGTTTTCATACTGTACTACAATGTTCACATTCACTAACATTGCACAATATTATGTGGCAACTTTTTTATCTTCTCTACTTATCAAATGGACTATCTCCATGTTGGTTCTATATGTGCTAACGAAGAAGCTGCATATATAGCTCGTTATCATGGAATGGACCAATTTGTAGCCAAACATGCTTTCATTTCCCTCGTCCTTACTTGGGAAGAGGGAGGAAAAAGCATGATGTCTGAGCCCTCTATTATTCTCTCATTATTCATTGCGCTTTATGAGGATGAGTTTATTAGTTCAATTGTGCTGTGCAACGGACTTGATGGGTAGTTCTCTTTATGAAACTACTTTATTCCCAAAACTTTGCAAAACAAAATTACGTGTTTTTTGAATGTATTTAAAAATATTTCTGGAAATAACAAATTGTAGTTCATAATTATACTGCGCCTTACATTGTCGGACTTTGTCGGACAGGTTTTGAAACATTTAGATGGTCTTCGCGATCCATTACCTTCCGCAAAGCACAATTTCTACATCCTGATTGAGACCACAGGCAGCATGGAATCTCATGACAAGTAACTTTCATCCTACTTGCTAGTAATAATCTTTCATGTTTTCTATACTTGAAAATGACTTATTTGTGCATTTCTTTCTTGGGATTTTTGATCATGAGACTAGCCTAAAAAATAGAACATTGAAGTTGCTGAATAATCCTCTATATACAATTTGTTTCGGGCAAAACACACATTTCTTTATGCAGTTTTTATTAACATCGACTGCACTTGCAAGTGAATGGTTTTTTCCCCTCTTTTTCTCAGTCAGTTCCTCTCCTCCATCAAAATTTTATGTTGGCCATAGGACCACTTAACATACCTTTATACTCGTGTTTGGTATTAAAATAAAAGTTCTTTCTAAAAGCAATCCTCTGGAAGTCATTAATACTGTCGTGAGGGAACTACTAATCCATAACAATCATATCCCTCTTCTTTTTGTGGCGGTATGATTTTTTGTCACCATTATAACTGGAAATGACCAGTTCTTGTAGCTTTATTTTGGTTGTTAACTCTAGCTGTCTTCATGAAAGTGATGCCGCTCATGACTTTTGCCTTTAAGATGTTACCTACCCCAACATACTAATATAATAGAGCGTAATGTTAGCATTACTTCATTGTCGCTGACAAACTATTCTTTCTCAAATCCGTACGATTTGCACCAAAACCATCAGAGAGAAGCTTGAATCTTTCCTTCTTCAGTCTATGGAAAATGGATTGTTAAATGATGGAGTTCTAGCACAAGATGTAAATCAAGCATCATCGTTTTGGCGAATTCGCGAGGTATTTATTAAGTTAGGCTCCATACGTGTATGCACAATATAGTTTCTCTCAGTTTTCTTACATCTGCAATATGACCTAGTATTTTTATTAATCACTTGAATCACTATTCGTTATCACAATCACAAACTAAGAAATTCCATCTTTAATTTATCATATTTCTTCCATCTTTGTTTACTATATGTTCTTCAACCATTTTCAGGGTCTTAAATAGCAAACCCATGCTGTGAGATGTGTACATCTGCTGCATCTTTTCATGCAGCATCTTTATCTAAATAATATTCTGTTAATAGCTATACATGGACCTCCTCTTCAACCATCTGTCATAAACTAACTAATTTCCTTATATGAAGGGTACATAAAGGTCCTTTACTGTACAGGCCGGTACAGCGTGTTTAATGAAGCTCATTGAATATTGATGAAACCTACAACAAATATGTTTTTATCTTTTAGTGCAGTTTCAAGTCACCGATTTAATTTTTCCACCAAGTATCAGGATAGATAAACCTGAAACTCACGTTTTTCTTCTAGTATAGTAGGGCTTTGATTTTAGCTTTCCTGAGGATGTTGCCATTGCATATCCACCCCATAAAATAAGTGAACTATCACTGCCTATTAAAAAAAATGTTCTTTAGTTTAATAGTTTTTTCATACAAAAGATGGCTTTTCTCATAATTCTAACACAAAGCCTTGTTAAATAAGATGTGTTTACAGATCATTGCGAAATAAGCTAATACTTGAAATAGTAGGAAACTGGTAGAATAGTAAGCAAGCATGAGAAGAATGCGTAGGTAACAATTGCATATGTTGGTTTAGGGAAATAAAGTGGTATGAAACCCTTTAGTCTGTAGCAGAAAACTGAGTAGGAAGGAGTTCAGAGGTCTTCAGTTATGTTGTAAAACTAAGTCTACATTTGATAATAGGCAAACTTTATATTTTTACAATGCCCATTGAGTACATTTGTATGTTTACAGGGAATACCTGAAGCTTTGATGAAAGCAGGTGCCGTATATAAATATGACTTATCTCTGCCTCCAGAAAAGATGTACAATCTTGTTGAGGAAATGCGTGAACGTCTTGGTAATTAACATTAACCTCAACATATTCTTGCTTTATCTCGTGATCCTTGGCACATTAGAAATATTCCTTTGTAGAATGATAATGGGATGGACAAAACATTTTGATGCATCTGTTCAAAGTGAAAACGGTGATCCGAATTTTAGAATGCTACCGTATTTTGTTTCTGAGGATTATCTTTGATTATACCTTAATCCTTATTTAAAATTATAGGTACTGCAGCAAATGTAGTGGCATATGGTCACCTTGGAGATGGCAACTTACATCTCAATATTTCAACCCGGCAATACAATGACAGTGTAAAGACCTTGATCCTTTTCCATTTGTGAATTATCTTTCCAACTCCGAACTTATTTTAAATAAAAACAATATTTATTCAAGATATTATCGAAGATTGAACCGTTTGTATATGAGTGGACATCTGAGCAACGGGGAAGCATCAGTGCTGAACATGGCCTTGGATTGATGAAAGCGAATAAAATTCATTACAGCAAGTCTGCTGAAACTGTAAGTCTTACCTTGTTTGTCATGTCTATTTAGCCGATAATGAAGGGTCATCTTTGCGGGTCTGCTTCTCTAATTGCTTGAGAGCATTTATTGGTCAACTTTTGAAAGTACACTCAATGCCCTTTCACAGACAATGCATAATTAAAATTTGGTTTTACAACCAACTTTTACTCGTGTGTGGATTATTTTGTAGTAAAACATCTTCAAAGGGGAATTTTCCTCTCTGAAAATACATATTATAATATCCTTCATAGTCTGCTTTAATTTTATTAGGGTAACTTTAATTAGATGAACCTGATTATGGATTAAGCCCCCGAGCTTTGAAGTCACTTGTTCTTTAAAGATCAAAATTATGTGAGCTGCTCTACACTTGACAATGCAGTAATGAAATTTGTAAACGGAGTTAGATTTTTGTGAATAGAACATGTCAATAGCCCTTAAATGCCACCATATTTCCAAAATCGATCACAAGTGATAGATTTTTTGACACACTTTGAATTCTCATTATATTTTATTTTTAGTGGTTGCAATGCTGTTTAAATAAATTTTTTTCGTCTGCAGGTGCAACTAATGGCTGCCATCAAGAAGCTACTTGATCCTAATGGAATACTCAACCCATATAAAGTTCTTCCAACCTCAATCCTATCGCAAAGTGGAGTTGACGAACCATAAAAGGAAGCTTGATTCATCAAATGGTATCATCATTAACAACTTGGATGATTTAAAATATGGCAAGGCATACCTGAATGATAGTTATTCTTACTCTGAGGTGAGGCCATTTGCTATTGTATATATTTTTCTTGGTAAATTGAAGTCTTCTCCTAGAAAGATTGATAATATCACAAAACATGACCTGAAAGTGAGGGAAATCCTAACTATAATGATAATAAAATAAAATTGATGTATTAATATGTGAGGAGGCATTTTTGAGTGAGACCCTAAAAGGATTTGAATGAGGATTATCTGTTTGTTAATGACAAAACTGGTCATGTTTGCAAGTTGCGGATTTGTCTCTTACAGCTATAAGGGACTTCAAAGTAGCCTGTGAACCTGTCTGGAAATCAATAAAATTAGGGATATTACATAAACACCCCTGAGGTTTGGGTTAATTACAAAAAAAAGCTAGAGATGTTTCAAAATTACAAAAAAAAACCCTTCAGGTTTTGTTGTCTTAAATTTAAGGGGAGTAATTGTAATATTTTTGTAAATGTCAGGGATTTTTTTGAAATGTTTTTGAAAATTACGGAGAAATTGTCTTGGTTTTTTTTTTTTGTAATTAGTCCAAACCTCAGGGGTGTTTTTGTAATTATCCCAAAAAATTATGTATTGTTGAATAGATAAGCCTAGCAGTTCCAATCCATAATTGAATATCCAAGATTGAAATGGACTTTCGGAAATCACTTCAAAAAAGTTTACTGTTGATCTATTTTTGCTGTTTGGTCCTCAAAAGTAATGATTTTCTAGTGACTGAAAATTAGTCACATTTAATGAGTGTTTATGTGGACTTTCTAAATGGAAAGCCCATGTAAATGCCATAGAAAAAGGTTTTGCTCTTGACCCTAGAGTCAAATGAATAGTTTTTTTCAAGGGGGAAGCAGAAAATTACAAGTATCTAACTTCAAAGGAAGAAAAGAAAATTGAAATGCAGTGGACAAATTTTTCTGGAATGGTAAGGGAGATTTGTGTTGCAACACCACCAAATCGAGTCTTGGAATTCAGGGTGCCCTATCAAAGGGGTTTGTATCATTATAGCAGGTATCCCAAGCAGCTTTCATAGCCAAGTTAGTCATATATTCTGTGCAGTATGGGTTTCCGCTAACTGATTTTGTCGCCCTTCGCCTCACGCACTCCTTCAGCAATCAGGATTACAGCAAAGATCAGCTTAGACAGCCACCATTTCCGGAATATAAAATAAAATAAAGGATGTGAATTGCATGCACAAGAAATCATGTGGTTTCAATAGCCTAGTAGTGCTCGGCGATAATAGACCTGACTTGGTTCAAAATTATACTGGGCTTGAGAAATACTTTTCTGAAGTTAAATTAAATAAAAGTCCATAAAATATTAGAGCCCGATAAGATAATTCGACAATGATAGAAGTTTGGATAGATAACTCTAGTGATAAATTACGGTCATTAGATAAAGGGTGTGTTGACATAACCAAAAAATGAAAATAATCAATTTGGTTTCATCAAATGCTCTCTTTTCTTCCTTTTTTTTTTAAAAAAAAGGCTCTCTTTTCTTTCCTAAATTAAATAGCCTCTATCTTCCAATAAAGAAAATCTCACTTCTCCAGACTCCAATAAAGAAACATGCTTAGAATAGCCTTTCTCTTCAAATAATTAAGATATCCCCTCTCGAACCGTGCTAATCCATTCATGAAACCCCACAATCATCTAAGAGCATTCCCGATTGACTTTTAAAATTAAAGAGCATCTCTTGCAAATAAATATCATCTTTAAGTTTAAATAGTGATATTTTTGACATTTTCAAATACTCTCTTTGTATTTGACCCTTTATTTTTCTTTTCCCAATATTAATTTATTACACATGGGATATTGAAAGTAATTTATGAAATTTTTCAAAATTTGTGTTTTTCCTAGAAAGTGTCATTTAAAGTGCAAGAAATCTAATGCAATTAATTATAGAGATGATTTTATTGGAGATGATTTTTGGTGGATGACTCTTGAAAATAAAGACCATTTTCATTTAAATAGACTTTTGGGGAAGCTCTAACTCGTTACTCTACTCCTTCCAAACACTCTATAACTAAAATAGCCAGGATTGATACCAATTGAACGAAAAGACAAATGTTTATGTAAATATATAAATGTAAGACCACAGCAACGGAGGAAATATGTAAAAGTAATAATGTAAAACCAGTACTATTGTTAGAGAAAGAAACTTACAGGCTGATGACCTCGTAAGTTTGTAAAACCACGAAGCAACTCCCTCAAATAGTGGCAATCACCACTGAGATTATTAGCTCGAATCTGCAGCACTTATTTGTGAAAGTTGAAAAATAGGAATCATGAATTAAAGAAGAGGATGGATGATGGATGGGATGTTAGTTAAGTTAACCTCAGAACAAGCATGATGAACACAATTACGCCAGCTCAAATTTGCAGCACGACATTCATCGTAGGCGTGAATGAGCTCATGGGTCACCGCTTGGTTCACCTCATCTTGAAATCTCACGTAGTTACTGCATACTGCTATCTAAATTTCAACCCAAATTATTGATTAGCCAACTAAATTTCAAAAATATTGAAAAAACACTACTAATAATTGTCTCATTGTGTTATTTTTCAATGTTTGAAAATGAAAATGGACTATGTCATTTCATTACCCCTTTACACCGAGCATAGTAACCGCTGCATCGACTTTTGCAACGGACAGCCTTGATGAAATTGGTGCTGATGGGGCATCCAGATTTCTCCATCTGCTCCATCAGAAACTTCACCTTTGGACCTGCAATATACATACACAAGGTACAAACATAAATGTCTCTCTGTATGAGACTATATATACATATATATATATATATTTATGTATTTATAGAGTGAGTAAAAAAGATGATGCATTGGAGGCTTTTGTGGATCATCTTCTGGCATTCTTCCGACGACATGCCGCCATAGTGCAACCCATTGGAGGTTTGCTTAGAATTCCTTCTCCACATCTTGTTATTTCTGCTACTTTTTCACCACAAATGCAAAATGGAAAATGAAGAAGAGCTTTTCATGTTTTAGATGTGTTGGTTTCACACTATTTTCACCTTCTCTGTCAACACAGTACAACATAGGTCGTGTGACTGATTTAGACCCGTTTGGTTTCATTGTCCACATTTTTATAAGGGAAAAATGCAAAACTAGTCTTGTAATTATAGGTGGTATATGCAAAATTAGTTATCTCCGTCCGATTTGCTATTTGCAATTTGCTCCTTATCTAACAACTTCTTCGTACTTGAGGACTTTTTTCGTCGGAGATTGAAAATCTGGCAAGAAGGTTACACATGTTGGCTACGTGGCCCATTTTAAGGAGAGAGGATGTTGAGATGGACACATGTTTTTGGAAAAATTGCAAAACTAGTCCTAAAATTATTGGAGTATTGCAAAATTAGTCCTCTACTATTTAACTTTTTGAAAAGAGGAAAAATTAATGAACCCTCCAAACTATACGCGATTTTTTACATTGCCCCTAAACTAATTATTTTTCTACTTAACCCCTGAACTACATGAAAATTTCTACGGTCCCATCTCTCCTCCCATTGGCGGAATATTCCTACGTCAGTTAAGCCGACGGGTGGAAAAGATGCGATCGTAGAATTTTTCGTAGTTCAGGGGTTAAGTAGAAAAAAAAATTATTTAGGGGTAATATGAAAATCATGCATAGTTAAGGGGTATATTAAAATTTACTCTAGTAGTTAAATCAACTTTAAAATTTCATTTAATTCTTCCTCGCTTTTAGATTTACTAGCATATCGGGTTCGACTTTTCCCGTATGCACATCAAATTGTAAATTATGTGTGCCCATAAATGTATGCATGCTTACATAATATGTTATAATTTCATTGATTGTCAAAATGGTGTTTCATTCCGTTGGGTTCTCGATTAGGGATGGCCCGACCTGTCCGCAGGCACGGGCGAGTCAGTCGGCCCCTCCCGCCTCACATAAAATAAATTTAAATAGAAAAAAATGAATAAATTTTTTTTTATTTTAATATACTTATAAAATATTCTTTACAAAAATTATTAAATATATTAAAAATATAGGCGGGGCGGGGCACGAGACAAGACAGTACTCATGCGAGTCGTGTCAAAATTGTTATCCCTATTCTTGAACATTCTATTGCTTATGCATCGAATAAAAACAGTCATATAGTGGAGATGAATGTCATTTCTATATTTGATTAGGTTTTCAAAGCTTGTATTCTTTATTTTGCTTTAAAGAAATGTTTATTTTAGTGTCTAAATATTTTTCAGTCGAGTAATTCGTTTGGAAATCATGCATAATAACTTGTGAAATTATAAAACTAGGATTTAATTTAATACTTTATTTGTATACAAATGAACAATAAGTATAAATATAAAAATCTATGAAAATTTTAATATACCTCCCCAAACTATGCACAATTTTTGAAACCAACCCCTAAACTATTTTCTTCTATTTAACCCCTAAACTACATAAAATTTTCTACGGTGCCCTCTTCTCCTCCCCCGCCAACGGAATATTCCCATCGATCCGCCGACGGGAGGATGCGATGGGACCGTAGAAATTTTCGTGTAGTTGAGGGGTTACGTGTAAAAAAAAATTAGTTTAGGGGCAATGTAGAAAATCGCATATAATTTGGGAGGTTTATTAATTTTTCCTCTTTTGAAAATGTAGTGTTGTAACTAATAGAAAGTCGCGATTTGAGGATATTTTCCACCATAATTTAAAAAGATGGCTGGAATGTCGCATGTGACTTCAGTAATCTTGAACAACTGCTAATGGGGCCTTCTATTCTATGTCACTACATTAACAGAAGGTTGTAGCTACTTTCTTAGCAGGTTCATTAGAAATAAAAATTACTACTGAATCGTACTGTGTCAATGCGTTTAGCGATTTCCTACAGTAGCACATATCGTGTAATCTCTATTAACAAAAAATAATTGAAACAGATGTAAAAAATATCTGCACTGATATGAAGGTCCAATGCAAAAAATTAAAAAAATAAATAAACGACGACAAGATTATAAATCTTTCCTCCTTGCCAGTTTCAACATATTCAGCACATTCTCATACACAATGAATGTAATTGAAGCAGCAGGAGCGTTTTTCAGCACATTTGCAGTGATACCCTTATAGAAACCTCTTATCCCCTCGAATCTGTGAGCCAAACAGAAACAAAGCTCATTGAAATTTGCCATGATCTCGCAAAACAGTAACATGGGATGAAAATGTTCAACATGAAAATGTTCTTTTTCACATAGGGTTAAATTTTAAAAATTATCCTTAAAGTTTAGTCTAATCACAAAAAGAAAAAAAAAAAGGAACAATTTTCTTTCAAGATCGCTAATATTCCCTTGACATTTGTTTCTATTTCTACAAATTGCGCACATAGATAGGGGTTTTGTAAAATAAAAACAAACACCACAGGTATTTGTAATGCTTAAAGGGATATTTGTAATTTTGAAAAATACTTGGATTTTTCCGTAATTACACAAAACCTCAGGGGTTGGTTCTGTACATCAATGCTAAGGATTTGCCGACATCTGGATTGCTCATGGGCATATCACATGTTTTCAATTGCCAAAAAATTGTGTATAGCCAATGAGTCAGAAGATGCACTCACCGTACAGTTTCTTTAACAACATGCAAGCTATCCATGTATCTCGGGATGCCCTCAATGCTCGGACGTTGCTGCAGTTGAAAGAACGATGGTTAGTAATTGCTAAGGATATTAACTTTAGAATTGTTAGTTTTCCTGCTCTCTTTAAAGCAAAGTTTGAACAAGACATGTGTTCGTAGAAATTGAAAGTAAGTACGGAGTGGTTGTTTTTACCTGCAATCTAGCTCGGATAACCTGTCAGACATCACCCAACCACATTCAGCAAACAAGAAAGACAAAATTCTACTGTAATGCATTATGAAATAGTGTTAGCACGGATTATCATATTCAAATGGTGCCTACCTGAAAAGGATACGTCAGAACAACGGCAGCTAACTTTGAAGCAGCACCTAATATCGCGTAATCAAATGAATCCTGTGGACACAAAGCCAGAAAATCTAAATCTTATATACTAGCACAAAGCCAAAATTAACATTTAATTGTTTCTCATGTCTTTTGGGCAGAAAAGATAAAGGTATAAATGCACCGACGTCAATCAGATAAGTAAGAAATCATGCAGCTTTAACAAACCTGGCACAAACAATATGAATCGGCAAAAGTCTCCTTTCTAAATTCCAGAAAATGAGCCAAATAGACCAAAAAAAATTGGTACATATCTATATGCTGATTGAAATTTTTGGATGTATTAAACGTAAAGAAAAAGAAATATTAGAGAAAAAGGTCAGATTTCAGGTAAATAATATTGTGGGCATATAAGATGTAAGCATTTAGAGAGAGAAAATGGATCTTAAAATTGAAATCATGAGGAAGAATTCATAGAAAAAGAATCACAGTGATCTCAGATTAAGACTCTTAATGGCCCAAAAGGAGGTGGTTACCGCATCCTTGAACCAATGCTCTAAAGAAACTGGAAGGCTCATTAGGATTGGTCAGAGTAGGAGGTAGTCTCCAAGAAATTGTGTAGTTTGGTAAGGTTAAATGAGCATTAAAAAAAGCCTCCACCAACTTTCATGTCATATTAGTTTGGATGGCGATGTTGAAATGAGTTAGTTGAAAGTGGCTCATGAAACGCATTTCATTTGATTCCCCAACAACAGATAAGATGCCATGTATGATATGATCATATATGCCTATCTGGGAGATAGCATGATAAACTGAGGCAGGAGGACATTCATGTTGCTTCGATACAATGGAGCACAACGGTTTTAAAATTCATGCATGTGTGTGTTTTAAACATGATGTTCTTGATACAGCAATATCATAACTGGTTTCAGGAACTCACCAAAGAATTATCAGCCATGTCAGAATTCCTTTCACTTTCGTCAGTCCTCAAATTGATAACCATTTTCCGAAGTTCCTCGTATGCTGTAAACTGGATAGCTCCATGCGTAACCTGCTGAAACAGCACCAAAACCATTAATTTCCTCAGACTCCACATAAATTTGTGCATAAGTGGGTAGTAGAGCATAAAGAACATTAAATAATGAACACTACACATAGCAGTAGGAGAATAAATGACAAAAAACACAAGATAATACTGAAAAGGCAGCAAATGGGGAGATAGACTAACCAGAACGAGACCAGGCACGAGCCCTTTGTAGAGTGCCCTCCATCCTTCTTCTTTCAGTATGGTTCTTAAAGCATCTGAAATACAGCAGATGGAAAAAGTTAAAATACTATTTAGTGACAAAATATTCGTAAAGGAAAGCTGAAAACCCCCTAAAAATAATTTAATTAAAAAAAAGAATGAGAACAAGTAAGCTTGTCGCGAGAGACAAAAGCCCAGAATCAAATGAGGTGCCCTAAAAATATCAACTCTTAGCTGGTGCCAATTCAAATTGAATTTCAACTTAGAAATATTTCGCAGCTATTTGCGCTCCAAGTGCTGTCCGAAAAGATGCACAAATGATAAATTCAACTCGCACTTTTTATTTCTTTCAAATTCTAACATTTCAACTAAATGCAGTAATTTACATCAACAATATGTTTTATTTACACTGAAGCAGCTCATATGTTTGAGAATCAAATATATGATTCAGTTCCCATTCCAAGATAATTGTGGGCCACCACGGAGAACCTAGAATCAGTTGCAAAGCTCTATCCTTTTTGTAGATTGCATGCTGCTGCACTTTCTCATTTTTCATCTTCTGTGCACACTGTTTTACTAATCATTTGTACCTGCAATATGTTCTTTTCTCGATTTCCATCTGCATGCTCATTAATGGAGCTTTTCTTTTTCTTCTTAACGCAGCCTCAAGATCCTTTGAGGCTTTGATACCATGTTGCAATGTTTAGATGCACCAACTCGTGTAAACTGCATTAGTATTTTAAGTCACAATATGTCTCATGTTTTACATTCTGACTAGCCATTTTGGTGGCATAGCGTATTTATACTAACATAGGGAATCTTGAAAAAAAATTACCCAACCATTTTCCAACTTATTCGAAATGTTAATGCCCTTATAATGTTATATGACTAGGCTACTTATAAATTTCAAAATAGGATTGGAAATAAAAACAACGTAACTTCATGTAAAATATATGAAAAGGGGAGATTGGCATCGCTTTTCCTAAATATGGATAACAATTGATACTGAGATCAATTTTGATTATTTAATTAGGGCTATTTAGTTTAATTATTGATGATTTAATTAAGGCTAATTATTATTTCCTAGTTTAGTTAGGTTTAATTAAGGTCAATTGTTATTTCCTAATTTAGTTAGGATTCAGTTTCCTAGTTTAATTATTTCCTAGTTTAACTATTTCTTATTATTGGGCTTTAAGCCCGTAGGTTAGGTTTAGAGTTATGTTGCTATTTAAGTGAGTATTATTATTTCATATAGGACACTTTGGAATTATTGAGTTTGTCGGCTTTAAGTCAAGGAGATTTTCCGAGGAGAACTTCGCGTTCTTGTTTTTTTTTTCCTACATTAATAATATCAATTATTGCTATTCTTTCAAATTACTTTACCCTCGACTTATCAAATGGTCCGACCTGGCGGATAAGAAATAATACTCACTTAAATAGCAACATAACCCTAAACCTAACCTACGGGCTTAAAGCCCAATAATAAGAAATAGTTAAACTAGAAATAATTAAAGAGATTTCCTAGGAGAACTTCGCGTTCTTGTTTTTTTTTTTTTCCTACATTAATAATATCAATTATTGCTTTTCTTTCAAATTACTTTACCCTTAACTCTATCAAATGGTCCGACCTGCGGATCTTTTTCTGCACGGATTCAATCCATGGTTGCCGCACGTATGGATTTACGCATTGAGAAGATAGAGAAGGGTGTTGAGGAGTTGCGGGCGGAGATGGCCAAAATCAATGCGAGAATTTCAAAATTGGATCGAATTGAGGAATTATTGGAGACTTGGTTACGCCGAAAAGGATCGCCTCTACCGGGGCGTAGCAGATTCCGCGTCCTGGCTTCCCGCGAATCACCTGGTTTTGAGCGATAAAAATCGGGAACTTCGATGGCGATGAATCGATCCCTCTCCTCTCCTCCTGGCTACCCATGCGCAACCGCTTGCGATCAGCGAGGCCACGACGACCGACATATGGATTTTTCCATTGTTCATGGTGATGACCTCGTTACATGGTCGCCTTTCTCTCGCATTTATCATACACTCAAGGCGATAAATACATGGCGGGTGCCTTATCTCATCATTCGGAGGATGACAAAGAGTTATTTGTTTGCCTTCCTATCTTTCGGATTGATCGGCAAAAGTTGCATAAGGAGGTGTACAATACCTAAATGTTGCGATTTATTCGAGATTCACAAGCAAGCGACGGACTCGAGGCCCATATGCGTTAATCAATGGCGTTCTTTTTATAAGGGCGTATAATCGGGAAGTTTGGGATACTTTCGCGGGTTGTTTCTTGATTCGACCTTGAGGACAAGCGTCATTTTTCGAAAAAAGTGGAGAGTTGATACTGAGATCAATTTTGATTATTTAATTAGGGTTATTTAGTTTAATTATTGATGATTTAATTAAGGTTAATTATTATTTCCTAGTTTAGTTAAGTTTAATTAAGGTCAATTGTTATTTCCTAGTTTAGTTAGGATTCGCTTTCCTAGTTTAATTATTTCCTAGTTTAACTATTTCTTATTATTGGGCTTTAAGCCCGTAGGTTAGGTTTAGGGTTATGTTGCTATTTAAGTGAGTATTATTATTTCATATAGGACACTTTGGAATTATTGAGTTTGTCGGCTTTAAGCTGGTCGGGAGATTTCCCGAGGAGAACTTCGCATTCTTGTTTTTTTTTCCTACATTAATAATATCAATTATTGATTTTCTTTCAAATTACTTTACCCTTGACTCTATCAACAATCTTCTCACCATGATACAAGAAATCACATATATAAAGGACCAAACAAGCAAAGATTAGTAAAAGTACACAATGGTTTTATTAAAGCACATCAAGTCAGTATAAGATTAGAGCTGACCATGAAAACCAGAATATGGACGAGCTTGTTGTGGAGTCTGAAGCTGCAACCTTGTTTTCACCAGCCAAATAGGATTGGTGCAAAAACAGACCTAAAAGACCCACAAGTATACTGTCATGAGCAAGACAGAAATCACAATAGTTTTAAGTATCCTCTCTACAGTTTCCTTGGAGTTATATATGCGGATGAAGCTACACAATAAATCAAACAGTAACTGCATTTTATGGAATTACCGAATTAGTGTTGGAGCAAATCTTCCTCCTCAGCCCAGAAACATAGCTGATTCAATTTGTATTACTCTTAAATCTTACCAAGCAATAAAACTTCAGATATTTAAGCTAGATAGTCCTGGCAGTATATATGTTCCTGATGCAAACAGATTTAGTGCATTACGGACAAATTTACCCTGTTTTGATTTGTCTGTTTAAAAACTCTTGTCTAATGATCAAGAGGGGTTAACTAAACATTAGCCAATTTCAATAGAGTTGATACACAGCTAGCAGGTTCTGAAGATTTTTAATAGAGCAACTATTTTCTGTAATGGGACATGACTAGAGCAACTATCTCAACTCATCGCTGTCTCATCTTATTTTCCATGCAAGTTGCATGGAAAAAGCTGTGATGATGATGGTTTTGGAATTTCATCTCATCTCTCCTTCTATGAAGGTTGTGTCGGAAGGGCATCCGGCGTAAAATTTTGCCACTTTGCTTTTTGTGTGAATTTTGTAGTGTTAATTAATTTTAGACAATTAATGAACACTATAAACTTCACACCACCGACCCCACATAGTGGGATAAGGTGCAGTTGATGATGATGATGATGAACTATTTTCTGTAATTATGTTTATGAGTAACAACAATATAAACAACCCAACTATTGCATCCAAGACATTATCCCTTTTTTATAGGGAAAAAAATGTTTTAGGAAATCAGATAGAAAAATAACGTAATGCGGAATTTACAGTGATTCCCTGAGCTTCTTTCTAAAAGTCTCTGGTTTTATCTATGTCCATGTACATGATAAGATTTGTCAAATTAAATCAGTTTCCCCTTTCCTTTTCTTCAATAAATGGGAAATTGGTTGAAGTCAAGCATTATTGACAACAGGTCACTGCAGTTCTGGTACATGGCATGCTTACAGAATTAATGTAACAGTGCTAACATAGTTCAAGGATTAGAAGTTGAAATACTGACCAGGCCTCCAGCTTCAGCAGCTGACGCAAGATGAAGGCCAGGGCTCAGCTCCTCTCTGCTTCTCAAATATCGCTGCTTGGCTTTGCTGTAGCTGCAAAAGTATAAGACAGCCATGGTTATAGATCAAATAACTTGGAGAAGCATGCTCAAATTGCATCATATTAAATCAACCTAACTAGTGCTAAAGCTGATTGCTAAAATTAACATCATCAAAAGATAGGCACAACAGTCAAATAAGCAAGCAATACGTTCTTTCATGGTTACCACACTCAAGCTCTCAGTTTGGACTCAAAAAAATGTACGGTAACTGGGATGTAAAACTTTCATCCGATACTTGAAAGAATATGTTTCATATTGGACTCAAAAAATGTATGATAACTGGCAACGTAAACCTTTCATCCAATACTTGAAAGAATGTCTTACATATGAATTTTACCTACAGAGACCTTAAGGAATCAGGCAATGAATTAATAAGGATGTATAGAACAAGAATTAAGAAATCTGCTATTCAAGGTATGCGAAGAAACACATTCAGTAATGTCCCCTTAAACAAGGGGTTGCATACTCGAACGTGAGAGGTATAACATGCATTCACAATATACTGAGACTGTTGAAGCATGTGATAACACATTAGAGGCTGCTTGTGCAGGTTTCCCATATACACATTGGACACTCCAATTACACAATACTAGAAGTCATCAAACCTACAAGATTATTAAGCATACTTTTAAACTAATAATGGACATTACTCTGGTAATGATGCTTACAAGTAGAAATATAAACCCCATGAAATAGTTGATCCAAGAACAGCAGGGTAAAAGCCACCATATAGCCCTCTAAGACCCTGAAGCGAAAGTATAACGTGATATTAAAAAATGAAAGAAAAAATATTAGATCTTTAGAATGAAGTGATTAATAAAATAGGAAAAAGGAAGTCACAAGAATTATGCACTATGGCCTACAACTGTTCTAGTTGACTGGACAGATAGCTGGTTCCCTCAAAGCAATTGCAGCTACAATACCACAATGATTCCAACATATAGGTATTAAAGAAACGTAAACGATATCTTTTCTAAATGCATCAGTGTCCCCGGTTGGCGTGAAAATTCGAACAAGAATCCGGTCCTTTTCCAGTATTCCAGGTTGATCATAAACTAGCTAGGAACAACCATTAATATTTTGCTTTATTACTATTTCAAACAAATTTGATTAGTCAGGTGAAAAGTTTGGCGAGGCATTGGACACATTTGTATCAAAAGGCAAAAAAGGTTGAAAAAGAATAATCTTTTCCACTTCAATGCATTCCAAAATTTGAAAGGTTTGAATAATATGCCATCTAGAAACTAGACAGACCCACACCAGAAACAAATAGCTAAAGCACGGGTGATAGTTTCGAATGCAGTTCATAACTTGTCTTTCCAGGCTCCAGTTAAAGAAAAATATTCACTTACCGTAAATAATTCCACAAGCTTACGCATAAACCATCTATACTTTCTTCCAGTATATATTCATGTTGAGATGCAGTAATTGTTAATTGCTACATACAGTGGTAAAAGACGCAACTTGTGGATCAAAACAATCTTCTTCTATATCAAGAATTTTAAGACAAACATGAAAAAGCAAATTCATAGCAAAACGGCCTAATAATTAATGAAAAGAACGCAAACCAATCTCTGAAAAGTGGGGAAAAAAATCTGATATTAAATCTCGAAAAGGATAATGCGGAAATTACTCATTCAAAACAACAAACCTCGGTGCGAGCAATGGTGAATAGTGCGTGAGGAGTGTTCTTATACGTCGGTAGGGTCGACAATCTCCCATCGTTGACTAATCAGCAATCAGCAAAATGAAATCAATCGATTATTATTTCATAACTTTCTTTAAAAGAATTGCAGGTTTTTACGCATTAAATTACTTAGATAGATAGAGACCTTGGAACCGTGTGCGGATGACGTCGAGAGGGTGAGTGAAGGTGACGGTGGCGAGGCCGGCGGCGGAGCCGGCGGCCGCGTTCTCCCACTGCCAGTCCGCCGCCATCAATCATGGGCTACTCTATAGTTTCAGCTTCTCTTTCATTTCAATTTTTGGTTATACAAATAAAGCCGCGATTATAGGTGGCTAATGACTAAATGACGTCGTTTTCCAGTCGCTGTGTCGGTACAGAACTCCAGGTTCTCCAAGTTGGGAATCCACGAAAGAGAGAAAATAATGGGTCGATTGCTTGACGTTCAATTAAGGAATGGATTTGATGTTCAATTCGGGAAGTTTGGTTGGCTTTAACGTGCAGGAATAAACCTACTTTTATACCACATCAACCCCTTTCGGATGTATGGTTATCTCTCCATGAGGCATGAGCCCACGATATGACCTTGGCCCGGCAAGCAATCAGCCGCTCGACCGGATACCCCATACCACTCCTTAGCCCTTACTCGATCCTTGAAGCTTGTCAAAATATGTTTGTCCGTAGGGCCAATCCACCCTGCATGAAAATGAATTGGATTGGCTTGGGTTGCGAATCCGCTTGGAAGCGGGCCTCAATGGGCCAGCCCGCTAGGGGCCACGAGGCAGGACTAGCCCGCCTTTCAATAAAAAAATATTCTAAATTTTAACTTTCAAATTAACTCTATATTCTACCTATGTTGAATGCATGTATAGTTTCTACTTGTAAATGCCAAATTGCCAACTACTATTGTATTTGGTAGTTACAATATTAATTATTATCACTCTATGACTATAAATTATTATTTGTGTCTCAATGTAACACAAAAATGTTTCTTTTATAATATTAATTACTCTTAGTTATATTATTGGCCTTATTAACAACAGTTGCAATGCTAGTTGTAGTATAAATGTTTCTTTTATTACTTTGGCTAAATCGAGGTAGGCTAGTTTCCAAAAAAATGATTTGGAATTTGAGAAGAAAAGATTAAGAGGTGTTAACATTAAAACATGTAACGTCACTCAACATTCAAGAATGATGTAACTGTTTCAACACCCGATATTAATTTTGGCCGCATTTGTTTGGTCGTTGCCCATGGCAAAGTTGGATTGGGCCGAGCTTTCATAGCGGGCGGCTTGCACCACCACCAAACGATGGGTTTTGGCGGGCCACAAGGTCCTCCACCCCTCCCCCCGCCACTCATTTTGACGACTCTAACTATTCTACACATTGTTCCAACCCATAGAGTAGGTAACATGAGAAAATTGACCCTCTAATATAAGAAAAATTTTCTCTAGACTAAGCCTTTCAATCCCCTTTCGAATTGCAAAAGAGAGAAGCACGATGAGATTAATTCAAGTGGGTTGTTACGAACTGTTTTTACTTCACACTCATGTACGGGAGGTGATGGAGGAGGTGACAATGCAACTACCGATGATGATTGATGTTGGTGAAGGTGAAATCACTTTATTAGCTAGGAATTTCTTTGGGGATATTAGGAAATTTATTGTATATATTTTGATGATGCTTAAAAACTTAATATTAGAAAGTTGGCACCCCAATTTATGTATGTAATTTCCAACTTTGTAATAGTTAGAAAATTAGCTGAGTCTATGAGCAAATAAGTTGAAGATACATAATATTTCTTTGAAGAATGCGGAGAAGAGTTAATCGAGTCGCAGGTTGAGTAGTCAAGAAGAGCTTGATCAAGTACATCGCTTGTATCTTTCTTAAGATTTACTGAGAGAGCCATCCAAGAAATGAAGGAAAATACTCTATTTATAAGGTAAAGCGGTGAAGGACTCAAAGAAAGTCAAGAAGTCTGTTGTGAAAAAGTCAAAGACTTACCCTTTTGGTAAAAGAGACAGACACAACTTTAAAGTTGTTTTGCTTTGAAAGAGTCAAGAAGTAGTGACCAATGGAATGCCCAGTAGAACTCGAATTATTTCGTACCTTCTGCAAGTACTAAATCCAAAGGTTGGGTCAACATCGAGATCTTTGCCGAAGAACAAGACAAGCCAACGAACAAGAGTGTGAGTTTGAATTTATCTATCTCTTCAACGGACAAATTTCAAACTCTCACTATAAAAGGGGAATTTTTAGAGAGAAAATAGAGAACAAAAATTCAAAATGTGATACAAGAGCAAACAAGCAATCTGCAAATACTCTCTCAAGAATTTCTTACATCCTCAAGCCTACATCCGAAGATACTTTATCCAACACATCCTTGTGGAAGATAGATATTATCCTTCAAGCCGGGAGAGGAAAAACTTGTTTAAAAGACAAAGTGGTCCTGTTCTTCCTGCACTTGAAGGAAAGTTCGATTAGGTTCTAGTTCGAACTGTTTCAAATTCGAATGAGGGTTGGGTGATCAAGTCCTGAAGATTTGAAGGGCTAAGTAGTGAAGCGCTTGCTTTACAAAGAACGAGTCCTATAAGTGAAGCGAGTACCGTGTGATCAAGCTAAGCTTGGATTGTTATACTATTGTAACAAAGTCATCACATTTTTTAGTCGATTCCTCCTAGAGTAGGGAAAAGTAGAATAGATGAATTATCCCATCCTCGAACCACTATAACATATTGTGTCATTTTATTTACGCATTTAAATTATGCAATTTACTTACCCGCTTTATATTTGAAATCCACACGATAATAACAAGCTTAAAAATATAAGTGTTGATAACCAATCTTTAATAAGGGTGTAAAGACTTCCGTTGTAAACAAATTTAAGAAAACCGATTTCTAAGAGTTAACTTCATTAAGTTGAGGAACTCTATCAACAACTCTCTCTCGAGTCCGTTGAGTGGTTAACTCTCCTGGCCGAAGTTTGACCAAATTGTCTCTTAAGAGACTTAGTAGCTTTTTCTTGCTAAAACTCTAATTGTATTTAAAATAAAAAATTTGGTAAAGTTTATTTAACCTCCCTCCCTCTTCTAGACTTTACTCACACCCCTTGGGACCTATAGGGGAAAATTTTATAGTACCCACGATCCACTATGGATAGTGAGACTTCTTTTCTATCCACCCATTTTAAAAACTCTTTTTACCCTTTATTACCAAAATGGCCCTCCTTAAATTTGGGGATTTTGAAATTTGAAAACTGAAATAATTATGGTTGCCTTGAAACCGTACACATCCCTTCAAATCAAAACACACATCCCTTAAACACTATATACATATACATATATTTATAAAAAAACTAAAAAAACAAAATCAAACATTCCAATACCATATATGTACACATAAATCGTGCCTCATACACACACCAATATCATAACTCGTGGGAGATCCCAACGCCGCCGCTCAACCGCCACCGCCACGCTGCATCCTTCCTTCTTCTCTTCATTGAACATGTTATTTCCATCCCCATATTTCTTTGTGTTGAACATAGCATTTTAGTGCAAGAGTTTAGGGTATTGGATGAAAATGAATGTGAATAAGTATTTAGGATATGAAAATTTTGGTTTGATTGGGCGTATTATGCTTATGATATTTTGCATTTACTTGATGAATGAGAATATGAGGGTGTTTTTGTTGAATATTGTTAGTTGGGTGTTTTGAATTTCGTGTTTCTGGAATGAGTGCGAAATTGGTTTTTCTATAGTTTATGTTGATGTGATACGATGAGGAAGATGAATGGCCACGATATGCATGACACAGTTTATATCGTGCGATATATGCACAATATATGTTTATACGTGACACATTATAAACTTATATTGTGCCACTATATGCACGATATAGGTTTATAACGTTACACGTATTTAATCACTTTTGCTCACCCTCACATATTTAGAGCTAATTTGGACTTCTTTTCCAACATTTTAATGGTGAAAATTATTCTCCCTTCTATAAAATAAGAACAAAACTAAAAAATTCTTATGTTTTTGTACCATTATAAAAACATGGTTTATTTTGTTGTGTGGAAATATTAACTTTATAGGACTGGAAATAAAACTATGTCTGTTCGCGTGCAAAAGAACGAGGATATTGTAAAACTGTTATGTAATTCACATTTACCAATGAATGACTTCGATGCAATTACAGTTAACATTTAACAACCAATATGTGGTTCTTACTCTAATTCAAATAATCTGCATATTAATAAAAAAAATATTCAAAATAATTGGTGGATTAAATATATAAGAAACAAGATTCCTTAAGGAATCAAAACAAGTAAATAGTGTAAAAGTGTAATTCAGAAGTGAATGGTGGCTGAGCTCTTGATCCACAAAAGAACTAACATATGTTTACAAGAACAGTTCATATATGAGTAGCAACTAAGTCTTCACAGGTTGTTTTTCTAAATTTAGAAAAGTAATTCCTAACAAATAATGCTACTTATTAAACGTAAAAGCAGATTCTGAAAATCATCTGCATCACCAAAAATCCTAGACAAGACATGTCTTCTTTGCACATCAAGTTGCTTGTGTCGTGATACATCACCTAATGGGATCTGCATATTTAATGATAGCCCAGATGCTCTATGATTGCTGTTGCTGCAAAAATGGCTGAAAAGAACACAACATATCAGTATGTTACAAGGGTTGTTTTCAAATAGAAATTTGCAGCAAACAAAGATTGAGGTAGATATGTGTGCTTCATAAACTATGGGAATAAAGCATATCCGGCAAATCCATTCCAGCCAACCCCAGAACAGAAGGCTAAAATATATAACTTAAACTAGCTATGCCAATATAGAATAAAATGCAACCCCATTACACTTAAGAAGAGGCTTTTATTTCTCACTGTCCCCATGTTCCGTACATATATATATATATATATGCAAGATAGAGTGGGAGTGTTGAATGTCACTTATGAACATGACAGCAAAGGTACAAGAACAACCCCATCAACCCCACCGCCCTCCCCCAAAAAAAAAAAAAAAAAAAAAAAACCCACACACCCAAAAACCCAACAACAACAACAACTACTAAGCCTTAATCCCACTATGTAAGGTCGGCTATCTCAGATCATATCACGCCATCGTTTACGGTCATAAGCCATAATTTTCGTTTATCTCTAGATATAACATGTCTTCTTTAATAGTATCTTTCCAAGTCTTTTTAGATCTTCCTCTGCCTCTTTAGATTTGTGTGAGTGATTCTCTACCTCCTACATGTCGCACAGTACAACTAAAGGCCTCCTATAAACATATCCAAACCATTTTAATCGTGTTTCTCTAATCCATTGGTGCTACGCCCAATTTGTTTATAATGTTCATTTCTTATTCTATCTAGTCCTGTTCACACATCCATCTTAGCATTCTCATCTCTCGCTAACCTCATTTTTTGTTCGTGTTTATATTTAGTCGCCAATATTCTCGCTCCATAAAGCATTGCAGGCCTTGTGGTCGTTTTATAAAACTTTCCTTTTATTTTAATGGTATTATACGGTTACAAAGGATAGAAGATGCGCTCCTCCATTTATTCCAACCCGTCTGGATCTATGTGTGACATCTTTATTGATTTCTCCGTTATCTTCAATTATAGATCCTAAATATTTAAAACTCTTTGTTATACTCACTTCATGAACATCAATTTTAACTTTTGTCTCATTATTCTTTGTTGTTTTTACTAAGTAGCATTCCATGTATTAGCCTTTTAGCCCTACTTATAGCAAATGCAAAATTGGAAGCTTGGAGAGAAGCACTCAAATCAAAACATTTTACTATAAGTAGGGCTAAAACAGAATACATGGAATGCCACTTTAGTAAAAACAACAGTAACAATGAGACAAAGGTTAAAATTGATGGACATGAAGTGAGTATAACAAAGAGTTTTAAATATTTATGATCTATAATTGAAGAGAACGGAAAAATCAATAAAGATGTCACACACCCAAGAAACTAAAAAATGAAATAATGATAATAAACAAACAAAGAAACAAAAAAATTGGAAAGCTGAAAATAATGTGTATCTGCAAATGAAACTGGTTATATTCCTCAAACCCCATCCATACAGGAAAGCTAACAAAATAACAAACTAAACACTCTTACATCATAAATGTTCAAATATGGAAAAATAAAAGTTCATATGTCTGCACATAATACACCAATGCAAACATCTCAAAATGTGCTGTAATGAAACCAATTTGTTGTTGATGCGTTCATCTCGGTTTACTTACTTCAGTGATAAATGACATGATGCTTTAGATTGTACGCTCCCAACCCCATTTGTAGTTACTGAGAAGCATTCCCACTAACTCAATACATCACTTATTCTAGTGCCAGATACATCCAAATACTTAACCATCAAAATGAGGAGATGTTAATGTAGATGATTCGTGTCCTATGACAATTCAACATAACATTGACAAACTTGGGGACAGCAAATCAAGAACTGAGAGCCAGTGGTACAGGTTAAAGAGAGAAAATAATTTTACGGAACGAGAAATTAACTCAAATAGAGATAATAGGAGTGTGCAACTTCAGCAGTCATGAAAAATGTTAGGATCTCAAACTAATAAGAAACAGAATAAAACTAAACAAGTCAAAGCAAATTCCTCAGACAATGAAACTCCATTCAACGTTAAGTTTTGGCATATTTTATTTTGTGTGGTACTCATACCATTATTGACTACATCTAGCATCATATAGGCCTCAACTTTTACTCTGCACAACTGATTCAAATAATTACTTCAGCAACTAGGGGCAAAAGAAGGTTTGTGGAGGGTGGGGTAAAAATCAGACAGAATCTCAAAACTAGACGAGTATGGGAGATCGATGAGAGACAACTATATAAAAGCTATTCTCAAATTTTACTTAATTCATTCTCCGCTTATTCAAAATGAATAATGAAGAAGGAAAGTAGCAATTTGAAGTTGAGTGTTGAGTGAATTAACTCAATCAAGCAGCAATCTTAACAAGCTTTGCAATAATGGTAACATGGATGTGACTCGGTGGAAGAAGCTTGGCGGTATTAATCCAAAACCCACCTCCATATACGAAAGAAAAGAATAATAAAGAAAAACTAATTCGTAATAGCTCAAAAAAATTAGAAATCACGTCCTTTGACTTGGTATATAAAATCCTACCTATAGCTGCTAATAGACAGAACTGATTGGAGTTTGGCCATATTATGCCTTAAAATCTGGCACGAACATAATTGGTGAATTCGTAGGTTGGATGCACGCTATCAGACTCTCCAATAAGTTTATTGGAATTGGCAGTGATGCAAGCAATGCTAACAACAAAATGGCATTGCTACATGTTTTGGAGCTGCCTAGCACCTCCATTCCTAGATGATATCTTGAACGTAAAGGTTCTGTTCAAGATGATTTAACATTCAAGATTCCTTTAATTTCCCGTAATGGCTGACACAAACCACCGACATTAAAAAACGACTAATGAATAGCGCACTAACAGAAATTAAGATTATGGTAACCACATTTCACACAACATTATATACCAAGGCACCTAATCCTATGTTTCAGACAATCTTTTGGGCATCTTTTACTATGAAACCATCAAATATTGCAATCAAACAAGCTCAATATGTAGAAACATAAAAACTCAATTCAGCAACATTTTCAAGTCAAACGTCCAAAACAAAGACTATTATAATCAACTATTTTTACCTCACTCCATGATCACTTTTGCCCCAACCCCCTTCATCTTCTCGATAATCTTCTCTGCTTCATCCTTTGTCACCCCTTTCTTCAACAAAGTTGGCGCTTTCTCCACCAAATCCTTAGCCTCCTTCAACCCCAGATCCGTACACGCTCTTACTTCCTTAATAATTTTAATCTTAGCAGCTGCATCGAAACCTCCCTCGAGCTTCAAATCAAACGCCGTCTTCTCCTTCTTCTCCTCTTCCTTCGTCGCACCTGACCCACCTTTCCCCTTCGCCCGCGCCATTCCCGGTGCAAACCCCATTCCGGGCATCATAACCGCCATCATCGGCATTTCTTCAATCCCCATTTTCTTCCTCAAAACTTCTGTTAAATCCGAGATTTCCAGCAATGTGAGACCAGAAATTTCATCAACGATGCCAGACACACGTTCAGACGGGGCGGGCTTGGATTCCTGAGCTGAAGCTGAGAAACATCGAATCAAATTAGGGTTTTTCAAAGGGCTTTCGATTTGGGGACTGGGTGTAATGGGTCTGCGGAGACGTGTGAGGGTTTGAGAAACAAGACGAGTGCTTCTCATAGTGGATAAATATTTGATTTTATTGGATAATAACAGTAAGTGAAAATGCTTCAGTTGTTTGAGGGTACGAAGAGTGGAAGACGATGATCGGGGTTTTTGCTGAAACCTGTAAACCCTCCAACTGTGAGAAATGAGAAACCGTACGAGGTTTAAGCCAAGTCGGACTCGGGTGGGTTGACTTGAATCTGAATCATAATTCTTACCCGAATTTAGTGTTAAACCCGTGTCTTTTAGAAGAAAGTTTTGGCCATTTGGCAGGTTATTTATACAAAAACATCATAAAATGAAGGGAAAAATGCAAAAATGGTCCTCTAACTTTACATAGTTGATAATTTTGGTCCTGTTCGATTTGCGTTTTACAAATTTAGTCTTATAACTTTAAAATTATCGCATTTTAGTCCTAAAATCACCTAAGCAACAAAATTTGGCGAAAAAAGCACGTGAGAGTACATGGCCCGTTGTAAGGCCGAGTTGGACCCGTCTAGTCCACATGAACCCATTTTTTCATCCGATTGAGCAAAATTGGTCATGTAACTTATTTTAACCCTTAATGAAAACAAAAACTAAAATAATAAACTAAATTGGGAAAATTGGTGCTGTAACTTATTTCAACTCCTAGAAAAATGTGTTTTTATTTTGCTCAATTTGAAATTTATTCATATGATTAAATATATTTTAAATTGTAAAAATTAAAATATAAAAACTATAACAATTTGTTTAAATAACTAAAAATAGTAAAAAATAAAAATTACAATGAAAATTCTTAAAAAATAAATATGAAAATTAAAAATACTTTTTAAACATTTAAAATTTATTTAAAATATTTAAAGTTCTAAATAAAAAACTCAAAATTGGTTTCAAAAAGTTATTTTTAAAACTAAAGGATGTTTTAAAATCTGAAATTTTGTTTAAAAAACTAAAAGTCGTGTTAAAAATCTGCCAATTACTTCAAATATTAAAGATGAATTCAATATAAAATAAAATATCTGGAAAATTATTGAAAATATGGAAATTTCGATATTTTCTTTAATTTTTAGATTATTTTCAATATTTTCTTTAATTTTTAGATTTTTAAAAATAATTTTAGTTTTATTAAAAATTTCTATGTTTTTACCTGTTTTGGGATTTATAAAATAATTCAGATTTTTTGGTAAAATATTTCTAAAGTCTTCAATAGTTTTCAATTTTAATCCATTTTTCAGATTTTTAGATAAATTTCCTTATTTTAAACAATTTTCCAGATTTTTTATTATATATTGAATTTATTTTTAATATTTGAAGTAATTGACAGATATTTAACACAACTTTTAGTTTTTTAAACAAAATTTCAGATTTTTAAAACATCGTACAATTTTAAAAATAACTTTTTGAAAACAATTTTGAGTTTTTTTATTTAGAATTTTAAAATATTTTAAATAAATTTTAAATATTTAAAAAGTATATTTAATTTTCATATTTAATTTTTTTAACAATTTTCATTGTAATTTTGATTTTTTTACTGTTTTTAGTTTTTTAAACAAATTATTATAGTTTTATATTTTAATTTTTACATTTTAAAATATATTTAATCACATAAATAAATTTCAAATTGAGCAAAATAAAAACACTTTTTTCTAAGAGTTAAAATAAGTTACAGGACCAATTTTCCCAATTTGGTTTATTGTTTATTGTTTTTTATTTTTATTAAGGGTTAAAATAAGTTACATGACCAATTTTGCTCAATCGGATGAAAAATAGATCCATGTGGACTAGGTCGGGTCCAACTCACCTTACACGGCCATGTGCCCCTCACGTGTTTTTTTTGCGGGATTTTGTTGCTCGGTGATTTCGGGACTAAAATTGCGACAATTTTAAAGTTATAGGACTAAATTTGCAAAACACAAATCGAACAGACCAAAATTGCCAACTAGGTATAGTTACAACTTACAAGACTATTTTTGCATTTTTCCCTACAGAAAATAGAATAAAAAGTGGAAAGAAAACATGCGATTTGATAACTTTCATTTTGGAAATTTTATTTATGTTAAAGAATAGTGATGAAAGATATTTTGAAAGAAAAAAATGAATTTTGATATTGTAATTGTATATGAGATGAAAATATAAAGATGAACATTGATTTGATATAAAAATAATAAAATAATAATTGAATATGATTGGTACCAGAGCCGTGGGAGCCTTTAAGCTATTGAGGAGATCGCCTGAGAGCCCCGCCGCCGCTTGCCTAGCTCCAATTTTTTTTTTTGACAAAAAGAAAAATAATTTTATTAAATAATTCAAACTAGCAATACATCGATAGTAGATGATAAACAAATCTGTTAAAAATTGTGGAAGATTAACTATGAAAAAACTCATAGCATCTAGGTTAATAACAAAAATCGGCTTAAAGCCTACAATTTTGAAAATTCTCAGAATGTCTAGAATACCTATGATTCCGGGATCTCGCAATCTGTTGAAGACCATAATCGATTTGTTATCTCTGTCACGGGATCGAAAACTTGCTTGTCCGAATCGTCCATACAAGAAAAACACCGCACCAAGACGGTGATAGACCAAGCGTCGCACAAGACGGCAAAATTAAAAACAACAAAACAAACAATCCGGATCTATGTGGAAAACCACTTATTTAGTAAATAAATTGATAAAAGGGCGTAGATGGGGTGATCTCCACCAAAAATGGCCAAAAATCACCCCTTAATAATGAAAAACAAGAAGAGAAACAAAAGAGAGGATTAGAAAAAAAGAGGCTAGGGTTGTTACCCCACCGTTGAAAACCGGAAATTATTTTGAGTGAATTATTATTTAACACTAACAATATTACAAATTGTAATACACACAAGTGCCTGTGCTCCAAATTGAATATTGAAATTAATAGTTTTATTAATCTATTTTATATATATATATATATCATATATGTGTGTATATTTAGCATTGGAATTTAAATACAAAATCATTATTTGACACAAAATTAAAAAGTTTTTCCACAACAAAAGTGATTTCATGTTCTTAAGAATAAAGAAAAGCAAACTTGACTTAATTTTTGAAATATCATGCTAAATTGTTAATTTAGACCCATTTTGGTGAATGATAATTATATGAAACTAACAAAGATATCATTCTAGAATAACTTTTTTTTAATTCAAGAATCCGTAGAAGATTAGTGAAATTGAGTCATTCTTTCTTAACACTAGAAAACATATTGACAAAACATAAATTTTCATTCTTAGCTTCCATTCTTCATATTATATATTGAGAGTGAAATGTCGAATCAGAAACTGCTTGATTACATAACTTTGATAAGTGAGTTTTGCAGCTCAAAAGTTAGAAAATTAAAATTAGGATTGATAATACATTAACTAGGCACCTTCTAATTTTTTTCCTAAGGCCTCTAAATCTCTTGACACGGATTTGATTTGTATTAAGCAATTTTAATCCTGTAATTTAAAATTTGTCGCGATTTTAGTAATTTTGTCATTGTAATTCAAAATCCGGTAATCCCTTGCACGTGAAGGGCACACGACCCATATTAATGTTAAGTTGGACCCATTTTCATTTACAAATCAACAAATGTTGGTCAATTAAGTGAAATTGGTCATGTTCTTAATTTGAAGTTAACATCAAAAAGAAGAAAACAAAATAATCTTTTTAACAAAGAAGATATAAATTTAAATAAAATAAACAAATATTAATAAATTAAATAAATGTATTATTAATATTAAAATTTTACTAACATTTCTTTAATCTTTATAAGAGAAATTATGTAAAAAGTTTACATTCATAACTTTTAAATATATTACTTCTAAAATACACACACACACACACACATATGAAAAATCATATAAAAAAATAATATTTGCACATAAAATGTATATTTAAGTTTAAATTCAAAGTTTCAATAAATAAAAATAATTTATAAAAATATACATTCTAGGTGCAAGCATTATTTTTATTATATGATTTTTCATATATGTATGTATATATATATATTGCTTAACATTAATATAAATAAAATTGTAAATGTACACTACTTTCTATTTTCTATTTTATCATTATATTATAATATAGTTTTCATTTAAAATAATTTTTAACATGCTTTTAAAACTATTATCTTCTTATATGATTATTAAAATAATTTTTTTATAAAAATCTAAAAATTTATTGGCAAGATATTTTAATATTGATATATATATATATATATATATAGGGGGATGGTTCAAATGGGACATCCCCCCTTATATGAGACTAGTGGGGATTTATTATAACCGTTGGATTGATTTTTGGATGATTCAAATTAATCCCATTATTTTAGGCAATTAGTTAATGCAAGAGTTTAAAATGGTAATTTATATTATTTTCGAATTATTAATTAAGGGCAAATATGTCTTTTATATTTTAATGTAGAAGGTAGGTATTATTTTACCTTTTTCGGCTCCTAAATTTAAGGGGGAGTTATATCCTTTCAAAATGTGATAAACACAAAATAATGGCAACAAAAATCTTACCAAATCAAACCAAATAAGCCCCAAGAAAAACGGCATACAATTCCTAAATTATAGTGTCATTTTTTCCATAAAAATGCAATTCAATACACAAAGAAATAAAATATATAGTACGATGAAATTTAGATTTTTATACGGAACAGCGTTAACCGCACAATATTAAAGTGAATAAACAATATTATTTGGAAGGATTAAACACGTTCTTATCGACTTAGTATGTATACTCGTATATCATCTCAAATTATTTGGAAGGATTTAACATGTTCTTATTTTTTTGTATAAAATAAATGCACTTCAATACACAAAGAAATAAATATATAGTACAAGTGAAATTTTGACATTTATACAAAGACAACGCTCTTAACCACACAAGAATATTAAAGTGATTAAACAATATTATTTGGAAGGATTAAACACGTTCTTATTGACTTAGTATGTACAATCGTATATCATCCTAAATTATTTGGAAGGATTAAACTCGTTCCAATACAACATTCTAATACTAATTACATAGTAAAACTACATTAATTATACAACATTCTAATACTATGTAGGCAAGAAAAACCGCACTAATTATACATCGTGTTATATTAACATCTCACTAAACACACATAAAATCTATAGTGAGTATATATACATTCTTGTTTGGTTTTACACGATATATACATAGCCTTTCCACCCAAAAATAAATGGAAACATCTTTTTCCCCTCACAAAAGCAAGAAAAAAAGCGCACTAATTATACACAAAATTGTATTATATAGCTACTATGGAAATTAAGCTATGTTGAAGGCATACACAAAACTCATCGCACAAAACAACAAAATCGTATTAAATAAGCACTAAAAACTAAACTAAGTATACAACATAATGCCAACCCCTTCCAAACCAAAATTAGTTTCCCAAACCCAAAATTCCAACGAGTTCATCTTTCACCAATCAAGAAATATACCGAAAATATAAGGGACAACAACCATGAGCTACTCGACGTGCGTTTAAAAACCAAAACCCGAGAAAACCCAAACTAATCCCGAACCCAAATCCACAGCGGCAAAATTTCCCGAATCAGCCCAAAATTGACTCGTACTTCTCCGATTCAACCCAAAACCAACCCGTTAAGCCCAAAACCAACCCTTTCTCGTCCAAAGCTTCCGAAATTTGCTCATCGTACATCAAAGCCGTGTTCCCTCCTTCTTCTGGGCTTGTTGACGGGATTTACTGATAGAAAAAAAGAAATTAGGGGATGGGTGACGGAAACAGAGAGATAGGAAGTGAAAGTAGAAAGAGAAAAAAAGAAAATAGATTGAAGAAGAGTTGGGTGTCTTTGTGACCGAATGAGAGAGTAAGTGAGAATAAGGAAAGTGGGAAAGAAAGAAAAGTGAGGAAGAAAAGAAAGGAGAAAAGAAAGAAAAGTGAGAGAGATAGAGGACATGTGATTTTGTTGATTAGGTTAGTAATTAAATTCCTAATTTATAGGAAAGATTTATGGAAGTTTTGGATATAATATATATTGACTAATTTACCCTTATAATTATCGGTTTAAATCATTAATTTATTTTTTTAGTCATTAAATCTACACCATCAATCAAAAAAATTAATGGCTTGGATTAGTCCCCACCGTCTCATATAAGAGGGGTGTCCCATTTGAACTAATCCCTATATATATATATATATATATATATATATATATATATGGGGAGGATCAAGTGAGACCATGTGTCTAGGTGAGACACAATGGACTAATCTCAACTATCCCCCACTATTAATCAATGGTGTGATTTAATGGATAAAAATTATATTAAAACATTAATTTAATCAACATAAGGGTAATAGGGTAAAATAACATAACAAGGTAGTTACAAAAATGGAATCAAATCTCTTTCTCTCTCATACATTTCTCGCCTCACTCTCTCTCTCTCTCTCTCTCTCTCTCTCCACACACACACACACACAATTCCTCCATTAACACAAATGAAAAAAACTGTGAAGAACTCGAATTGTGAAAAAAATAGTGAATAAGATGCGATTTACGTTTCCAAATGAAAAACAACGAACATGTGAGTTCGAATCATGATGATGAATCACCAAAATAGAAAAACTCTATTCAACAACATCAATGGTGGTGATATTGATGGAGAACTCAAACTAGACATTAATATCAACTCTTAAAAACGTAATTCACGAATAAGACGATGCATAGTTACTTATGTAATGATGTATAGATACTTATGAAATAATGCATAGATACTTATGAAATGCATATATCTATATGATATTACATATTTGATATTATGCAACAAAAATCAACTATATATGCATTGTCTCAAAACTATCTATGCAACAGTAAAAAAACTAATATACGAAGACATTATACCCAACTATGTGAGGCGTCATAAACTATGCATCAAAATCAACTAACTATGCATATCTAGAAATCTATGCAGTGTGGAATAACTAAATATGCGAAGATATTATGTAACATCCCAAAATAAAATATGCAAAGATATCTTATGGTCGTAAAATAATGCAATAAAAAAACTAAATATGCATTATTTAATAGCTAATTAAGCGTGTAGAAGAACCCTAACTATCTTTGTAAAACAAACAAGTTTGGAAAGAAAATCGCTTCCTTAATTAATGCCATTAAATCCGTGCGCTTACAATCTCACCCCATAAAAACGTTCTGACAAAAGTCAAACATACCAGAAAAAATCTCATGGATAATTGATTTGAATTACAAAATTACAAAATTACCCTTAAAATGGCGGGAATTGGGGAAATTAAAAAAATGAATTAATCACATCCCTTCATTTTTAAGATCAATGGGTAAGATGAATCCATACTTGTCTCACCTAGGAGGTGGTCTCATTTGAACTAAATCATATATATATATATATATATATATATGATTTGGATCCGATGAGTCGAGATAAGTTATGTAAAGATACGTGAGACCAAATCAAGCGTTAAGTTATTTTCTAAACGGTCTAGATTAATTAGTTTTTCGATTTTTTTATTGTTAATTTATTGAAGAAAAGGACTTTTTGGTAAATCCAACTTTATATATGTTATTAGGGGGAGTTATTTTTGGTTGTGGTTTTTCACATTCCTAGAATTAAGGGATCTCAATAGCAAAACAGCTTTTCATTGTGATCTTTTCATTCCAAGTTTCTTTTTGTCAATGTTCTCTCATTTCACATTCCTTCTCTCTCTCTCTCTCTCTTTCTCTCTCTCTCTCTCTCTCTCTCTCTCTCTCTCACACTCACACACACACACACAATTTTTTTCAGTGTTCTCTCGAACTCTCTCTCTCTCTCGGCTTATACAATCTCTTACTAGACGACACCCTCTTGGCGGCCATATCGTCATCTCCGAGTCGACCGGACGCCACATCGTCTATCCAAGTTTTGGAACAAGGTTTTGTTTTTTCTTCATTTTTTTGGAATTTATTTTTGAGAATATTTGGTTCAAGTATTTTGTACAATCATATAATAATGTATAATATTTCTTATTTTTTTATAAATTTTTTTGTTTTTATTGCGCTTTTCAAACCCTAGAATTAGTGTGGGTTTCTGTTTTTTCGTTTCGTTTTTGATGAAATTTTGGGATGTATCGTTAGAGTTTTTTTCTTCTTCTTATGTTTTAATGGATTTTATACGATGTTTCTATGTTTTGGCTGTAATAGGAAGAAAATTTAGGAAATAGGGTTTAAGGATTTATGTTTTGTTTAAGTATGTGGCAAATATTTACTGATATTCTTAATATTGCTTATCTACGTTTTTTTTCACCGCTTAAGTAGGCTATGTTTCTTGTTTTAAGTAAATAGAGTTTTTATTAAAAAACAAATGAGGGAAATAGAGATTAATTAGGAGTGTTATGTTTTAATTGAAAAACAAAGTGGGAAAATCGGGGTTAATTAGGATTGATGTATTTTTTTAAAGTTTTTGAAACCGCTTATTGAGGTTTTTAGAAATGCTTATGCAAGTTTGTTTAATTGCTTACATATGCTTTAGATCTTTTTTGCTTAAAATAATTGGTGAAATAGGGTTTAACTAGGATTGCTCTATTTTTATATTTTAAACATTGTTTTTTCTTGTTCATTGATGTTTTTAATTATGCTTATATATGCTTATTATACTCGCTTATGTATGCTTTATATTCTACTTATATTAATTGGTGAAATATGGTTTAACTTGGATTGCTCTTTGTTTTTTAAACATGGTTTTATTTGCTCATTGATGCTTTTAATTATGCTTATATATGCTTGTTTTAATGCTCATGTATGTTTTATATTCGCTTATTTTTCATATAGTTAATCGTGCTTTTTTGGGATAGATTTTGGTTTGGAAATGGCAAAAGATAGTAGGAAAAGGAAGGCCACAAGGAAATATGCAAATTGTAATTTATTTGGATGATATGAATGAGCGAGAAGGAGTTGAATTTGAGAGAGATGAAGAAGTTTCTTTGAAACGATTATACTATTTTTATTTTTATTTTTGATCAAATGGTTGAATATTGTAGTATTTTTTTTTGAATTTAAATTTATGGTTGATTTTGAGTAGTTGGCGTACACGCGTAGTTTGCTATAGGAATGTTTTTAGTTAGTTGTATATTTTCTTTGATGAATGTTCAATGTTTTGGTATAACATACGTTGTGTTATTCATAATGAAAGTACATGGACATCTTTATTTTTTTGGTGTCATGAACAATTTGATCAAAAAGCGATGAAACAAGCATACATAAGCAATACTTAATACCTCAATAAGCGAAAAAACATATGAACTAAATAAGCAATTTGTTTGGTTCTTGAACAATCTGCTCAAATGTAAAACAAGCATACATAAGCAATACTTAATACATCATTAAGCGAAGAAAACATATGGACTAAATAAGCAATTTGCTTGGTTCTGAATAATTTGCTCAAAAAACAAGTAAAACAAGCTTACATATGCAGATGCCTTATGCGTCAATAAGCGAAAATATACGAAATAAATATACAAATTGTTTGTTTCTTGAACAATTTGCTAAAAAGCGATAAAACAAGCACACATAAGCAGCGATCTTAATGTTAGTCCAAGTGGCTACGATAATCTAGAGGGGAGTGAATAGATTATCCCGATTTTCCGATTTTCTCATTTTTTCCGAATATGAGAATTATGACCAAAATAAAACTCGAAATGTAAACAATACACGATGATCTATAGAAGTTCAACCCACCTAGGGCTAATCTTCTATCACCCCTGTATGTCCTAATGAATTTCAAAAAGGAAAAAGTTTATTAATAGATACCGAACTATTACAACCTTTACATTGAAAAGTATCACACTCTTCTTACAACACCACCTATGAAGATTACCACAATCTTCTTACACCAATGAAGAGTACCACACTTTTCAACACCTAAAATCACCCAAGTGTGCTCTTTACCACAAGAACACTAATAAGGATGTCTTGTTTTTATGATTGAAAACAATTCAAGATTACAACTCAAATGAAGTATATAACTTTGAAGTGCAAGTGTAATCAAGAATGAAGCCTAATACTCAAGATGTGCAAGTGAAAGACTTAAAGCTAAATACACCAAGAATATGAAAGTGAAGAACAAGAAGTTTGCTTGTGTTTGTATTACTTGTGTTGTTGTGTCTTGTTGCTTCAATCCTTCATCTATTTATAGGAAAGGTCTTGGATTTGAATTCCAGCGATAGGATCCTCCTTGAGATTGACATTTGTAAAAAATTTGCAAATCAAATGGAGAATATAGTCATTAGAAATCGATTCCTTAAAATCATGAAAAGATGTCTGTGAAACAAATAGTTCTTTGATAAAACCTTAGGTCGACTAGGTTGACCTCAAATACGAAAAATCAAAATTTGGCTTGAAAATATACTAGTGGACTTGTCTAAGAGGGATCGGACCGATCGACCACTGTTATCGGTCCACCCTAACGATGACCCCACCCCCTACTGATGACCTGGCCCACCCCTTAAAAATCCGACACGAGAGAAGTTTGCGCCAAATTTCAATGTTCCAGACTGTCGACCGCGGGTCGACCATTGACCATACCTGGCGACCTGGAGCTTTTTTGTTCTGCTTTTGATTTTGTTTCAAAATCAATCTTCGGGCATAGGTTGCTCTCAGGGCAACCTATTGGCTCGAAATAGAAGTGTTGTCCAATTTTTGTCAAAAATAAACTTCAATAAATACTCCGAAAAATTAGTAAAAATCATTCAAAACGATTAGGAGTATTTGGACAACATTTGGGGACATTGTTTGGGTGAAAAACTTAGTTAAATGAAATCATCCAAATTATGATAAAAATATTTATCTAACAAACTCCCATTTTTTGATGATTACAGGCCAAAATAATATTAGGAGGTCAATTTTAAAAATGAAATAATTTTTTCGGTCAAAAAAACTATCCATTGTGGGCGACACTTTTTATGATTAAGAATCATAAGGATATGAGCAAAGATTTTTTAAAATATTTTATAAAAGCTCCCCTATCAACATGATAGTCAAAAATAGGCATAGAAGCAAACAACTAAAAGCTAAAAGCTCAGGTTTTACAAATTTAGCTTGAAATTCAAGAGCTTAAAAGATCCCCTCTGTCAAAATGAAATCATTAGTCATATGTAAAAGTCCATTATGCAACCATTGGACTAAGTTTTATTCTCAGCTTTGGCTTTTTCATCCACATCTTATAACTTTTTTCGTGAGCGTTTTCTAGCTCATTGATCTAAACATAAGCTTATGAGCTTATTCCATTTTTCTCCCCATTGGAATCATCAAAAAGACTATTAGCACGATAAAAACATCATAAATACATATCAAAGTGCGCATTGCATCGAATTATCATGCTTTTGAATATAAAGCTTAAAATTCCAAATTGTAAGGGAATATTTGAGAAGAAGGTTTGTAGAAGCTCATTTGATTGATAAAACATGATCTCTATAAACATATAAGATATTTGAAAGCAAGAGATTCATGTAAAGGAGAAATTTTCACCAAATATTTTATCGAACACTTGGCGTGCATAAGATAAAATCGAAGTTATATATAACATTTGTAAATGTAGTCATGCCCAAAAATTCATCACAAAACACAATTCTACAATTCATTAACATACATAATTCCCAATACAATTATACAATAATTTCACCAATTCATCAAGTAAAAACACATTCTCAAGGGTTCAACCCAATTGAGATAAAAGAGGGAATTAAACTTACCGATTGATCGTAGAAGATGAATAAAATGGAAGATATACGCATTATATAAGTCCAATAATGTAGAATTTGCAAGGAAAAAAACCCATTTTAAGTGAATTGTGTGTGAAATGGGCGAAGGGTGCGAAATAGAATGAAATAAGCTAAAGAATTGGACATAACTCGATTTAAACATAAAATTAGCCATGGTCGAATCGGTTGACAAGGGGTCCGACTGGTCCAAGCCTTGGTCGACCGACGACCTCCTTGTCAACTGGTACCGAAAGTTGAGTTTTGGTTCTGTCCGAATTTTGAGTTAAAAAATAAGATTTTTCATCCCTAAGTTGTAAAACGCACAAAATGCAATCATAGACCTTATTCGATATGCATTATGCCTAAAAGAGCTCAAATTGACGTAAAAGAATCGGCGGCTAAAGCTTTTGTGAAAATATCCGCGAGTTGATCTTGAGACGAACAAAGCACATCTCAATTTTTCGTTTGGAAACACAATCCCATAGAAAATGGTGTCGAACCTCGATATCTTTTGTTCGGTTATGATGAACCGGATTTATAGCGGACATATTGTCACAAAAATAGGAACATTTTCAAAAGAACATTTGTAATGAGCTAAAGTTTGTTTCATCCAAAGAAGTTAAGTACAACAAAAGGCCACGTAAATATATTCGCCGGCCGTTGATAAGATACACAATTTTGCTTCTCTCGAAAATCAAGATACTAGGTAATCGCTAAAAATTGACATGATCCGGAAGTACTTTTGCGATCATCAATATTTCCGTATAGTCCGAATCACTATATCCTTTAAGAGAAAAATTTTCATTCTTTGGATAAAACAAGCTATATGAAATAGTACCTTTCAAATATCGAAAAATTCTTTTAACGACACTCATATGAGATTCTTTGGGATTGCTTTGAAATCGAGCACATAAGCATACGACATGAAGAATAGCGGGTCTACTTGCGGTTAAGTAAATAAAACTACCAATCATACCTCGATACTTTGATTCATCAACCGACTTGCCTTTTTTATCCTTGATGTTGGTTGCCATTGGAGTAGCAACGGTCCTTCCTTTTTCAATTCCAAACTTCTTTAGAATATCTTTTGTATACTTGGATTGGGATATGTAAATGCCTTCTTGACATTATTTTATTTGAAGTCCAAGAAAGAAGTTGAGCTCTCCCATCATGCTCATCTCAAATTCACCTTGCATGAGATTAGAAAATTTCTTACAAAGAGACTCATTAGTAGCACCAAATATAATATCATCAACACAAATTTGAACTAATAAACAATCTTGTCCCTTTTCAAAAACAAAAATATAGTATCAACTTTACCTCTAGAAAATCCATTTTTTAAAGAAAAAGAGCTAAGTCTATCGTGCACCTTGCTCAGGTGCTTGTTTTAAACCATAAAAGGCATTTTTGAGTTTGTAAACATCATTTGACCTCAAAAATTTTCAAACCCCAGAGGTTATTTTACATAGACTTCTTCTTGAATAAAACCATTTAAAAAGGCGAATTTAACATCCATTTGGTAAAGCTTGAAATTTTTAAAACAAGAATAGGCAAGTAAAATTCAATTGTTTCTCTATGGGTGCAAATGTTTCATCATAGTTAATACCTTCTTTTTTACAATGCCCTTGATCCACTAACCTTGCCTTGTCTTGAATGATGTTGCCTTAGTCACCGAGTTTGTTTCGAATACCCATTTTTTACCAATAATCGTTTGTGTTGGAGGACAACATACCCATTCCCAAACATCATGCCTTTCAAATTGGTTCAACTCTTCTTGCACTTCTAGAAACTAATCTTCATCTTAAATTGCTTCCTTTGCATTTTTTTGGCTTTTTTGAGAAATAAGAGCTTTCTCGGCAGATTTCCTTCTAGTCATGACTTTGTCTAGAGGGTCCCCAATAATGAGATCTTTTGGATGATCTCCTTTGAATTTTAATGCAACGGAAGATCCAAATTATCACATTTATCTTCCTGTGGAATATTGGAAGTTAAAGGTTGATCATTTCGAGCATCACTTGGAACAATTGGTTCAATTTCATCATTGGGTATCCTTTCAACACCGAGACTTCATTAAATTTGACGTGAATGGACTCCTCGACCACCATGCTTGTTTTATTATAAACCCGATATGCCTTACTCTTAGTCAAATATCCCATAAAAATTCCTTCATTGGCTTTAGGATCAAGTTTGTCTAGTTGATCCTTGGTTTTCAAAATAAAAACTTGCAACCAAATATTTTGAAATAACTAATAGTTGGGGTTCCTTCTTTCCAAAGCTCATAAGGTGTTTTATTTAATTTAGGACGGAGATATACTCGTTTATGATATAGCAAGCGGTGTTGACGGCTTCGCCCCAAAAATAATTTGGAAGTGAAAATTCATTTAGCATGGACCGACACATTTTTTGAAGAGTTCGGTTTTCCTTTCGGCAACACCATTTTGTTGTGGAGTTCTCGAACCGAAAAATTATGTGCATACCCTTGGTTTCACATAATATTCTAAAGTTAGCATCAAATTGCCCTCCTCGGTCTCTCCTTATAGACTTAATCATATCTTCCATTTCATTTTCTATAAGTCTACATAACTTAGCAAACTCATTAGCAATATCACATTTATTTTCAAGAAAAATAGCCCAAGTGTATCTAGAAAAATCATAAACTATAAAAAATGTGTAATGTTTTCCACTTAGACTTTAGATACCAATATCCGCATACAAATCAAGATAAAGTGTAGAGGCTTAGTTGTAGAAATTTATTTTTGGGCTTAAAAGTACTTTTAACTAATTTGTTCTTTTGACAAGTGTCACATAAGCCGAGATTTTCAAAATTCAATTTGGGTAGTCCTTTTACAAATTTTGCAAATTTTTGAATCAAACATGTCCAAGTCACCTATGCCATAAACTTATTAAATCATTATTGGCGACAAGACAAGAAACATTTTGACTAACCAAATCACTTGTGCAAATTTTGTAAAGATTGGCTTTTCTACTTGCTTCACAAATAATTTTATCATTTTTGAGAATAAGATATTTTTCTTTATTAAAAATTATATCATAATTAGAATCACAAAATTGGCTAACACTTATCAAATTGAATTTAAGCCCTTCAACTAATAAAATATTACTAAGAGAGAAGGAAGAGTTACCAATTTCTCCATTTCCAAGAATTCTTCCTTTGCCATTCCCGAACATGACCATGCCTTCTTCTTGGAGCTTGATGTTGGTAAAAAGTTCTCTCATTCTGGTCATATGGCGTGAACACTCGCTGTCCATGAAACCATTTTGAATATTCGAAATTGTTATAGCCCCTAGCACCTGAGATAAATCATTTTTAGGTACCCTATAATTTTGGGGTCTATGGGGTTAGTCTTGAAACCTTTTGGTCTCCAATAATGACTAAAGCTATTTTTCAATTTACAATTATTTGCATAATATCCATTTTTACCACAATAAAAGCAAGTAATAATGTTACGACTACTAGCACGTATCAAAGTCGGAGCTTGGTCATTTTTCTTAGAAACATTTTTTGAAAAGGTTTGTAACCAAGTCCTAGTTTGGAATACTCACTTCTTTGTGCACCAAGAATTTTTATAACGTTATCCATACTCAAATTAAAACGTTGCACATCCTTTTGAAAATTTCAATTTCTTTTGAGATTAACTGTTTTTCGAATCGAGTATGGACTTTCGCAAGAGTACTAACATGAGCATGATCAAGTGATTCATAAGAAGCAAATAATTTAAGCTCTTTATACTCATTTTCAAAAGCTTGTATTTGCAAATCATATCTCTAAATTCATTTTGCAACTCATCATAGTCACATTTCAATTCACAATTAAAGAAGAAGAGGAAGAGTTGGAGTGTATCTCATTATTTTCATCAACTATGGCCATGAGACCTTGTTCGCTTCTTCTTCTTCATCGATGTGACAAAGAGCTCATCCCATATTTTTGCTTCCGCATTTAGAGCTTTCTTCTTGGGAAATGGCTTTTTCTTCTTTTGCTCCTCCTCCACCAATTTTAGGCAATCGGCTATGTAGTGCCCTGGTTTCCCGAATTTGAAACACACGTTATCTCTAGACTTTCTTGCCTCATTTTTATTTACAAATTTGGCAAATTTCCGGACAAGGGCGTCAGTCTTCTCATCATCTTCATCACTAGCAAAATATATTTTATTAGAAGAAGATGCTAAGCCTTTAGGAATAGATTGCATACCCGATTGAGAGGTGGATGCTTTGAAATTTTTCCTCTTCTTGAGATATACTTGTAGATGAGAAGATTTCCAATGAGCTCATTAAACTTGATAGTTTCAAGATTTTGAGCGTCCGAATCGCTGCCTTTACCTTTTCGGACCAAGAACTGGGAAGAGCATTTAAGACTTTCGTTATCTTGTATTCTTTGTAGATGACTTTTCCAAGCGCCACAAGAGGATTGACTATGTTGTCCTGGAATGGATTTCAAAAAAGGAAAAAGTTTATTAATAGATACCAAACTATTACAACATTTACCTTGAAGAGTACCACACTCTTCTTGCAACATCACCTATGAAGATTACCACAATCGTCTTTACACCAATGAAGAGTACCATACTCTTCAACACCTAGAATCACTCAAGTGTACTCTTACCACAAGAACACTAACAAGGATGTCTTGTTTTGAATGATTGAAAATAATTCAAGATTACAACTCAAATGAAGGATACAATTTTGAAGTGCAAGTGTAATCAAGAATGAAGCCTAGTACTCAAGATGTGCAAGTAAAAGACTTAAAGCTAAATACAACAAGAATATGAAAGTGAAGAACAAGAAGTTTGCTTGTTTTTGTATTGCTTGTGTTGTTGTGTCTTGTTGCTTCAATCCTTCATCTATTTATAGGATAGGTCTTCGATTTTAATTCCACCATAGGCTCCTCATTGATATTGAAATCAGAAAAATTGCAAAACAAATAGAGAATATAATCAAGTAGAAATCAATCTCTTAAAATCATGAAAAGTTCTCGATGTGTAAGATAGTTTCTTTGATGAAACCTTAGGCGGTTTACCTCAAATACGAAAAATCAAATTTTGGCTTGAAAATACACTCAGGACCAGGTCAAGAGGGGCCGGACCAGTCGACCACTGCTCGACCGCCCACCCTCATGGTGACCGGTCCACCCCCTTAAAAACTCGGACAGAGAAGTTTGAGCCAAATTTCAATGTTCCAGGCACTATTCAACCCGTGGGTCGACCTGTTGACCACACCAGGCGACCTCGGGTTGACTAGTCGACCGGATTTTTTTGTTCTGTTTTGATTCTAGAAAATCAATTTCCAGCACGGGTTATCCTCTAGGGCGACCTTGCGCTCGATATAGAAGTGTTACCCAATTTTTGTCAAAAATAAACTTCAAGAAATACTCCGAAAAATTAGTAAAAATCATTTAAATCAATTAGTAGTATTTAGACAATATTTGGGGACATTGTTTTGGTAAAAACTCGCTTAAATGAAATCATCAAAATTACGATAAAGACATTTATCTAAGAAACTCCCCCTTTTTGATGATTACAAACCAAAACAATTTTAGGAGGTCGATTTTAAAAATGAAACAAGTTTTTCCGGTCAAAAACAACTATCCATTGTGTGAAAAAGATTTTTCATGATTAAGAATCATAAGGATAAGAACAAAGATTTTTCAAAATATTTTATAAAAGCTCCCCTACTAACATGCTAGTCAAAAATAGGCATAGAAGCAAACAACTAAAAGCTAAAAGCTCAGCTTTTACAAATTTAGCTTGAAATTCAAGAGCTTAAAAGCTCCCTCTATAAAAAAAAAATAAAATCATTAGTCATACGTAAAAGTCCATTATGCAACCATTGGGCTAAATTTCATTCTCGACTTTTGGCTTTTTTATTCACAACTTATAGCTTTTTTCACAAGCTTTTTCTAGATTCTTTGATCTAAACATAAGCTTATGAGCTTAATCCATTTTTCTCCCCTGTTGGGATCATCAAAAAGACTATTAGTACGATAAAAACATCATAAATACATATCAAAGTGCGCATTGAATCAAATTATCATGCTTTTGAATAAAAAGCTTAATATTTTAAATTGTAAGGGAATTATTGAGAAGAAGGTCGGTAGAAGCTCATTTGATTGATAAAACATGATCTCTATAAACATATAAGACATTTGAAAGCAAGAGATTCATGTAATGGAAGAAATTTTCACTCGAATATTTTATCGAACACTTGACGTGCATAAAATAAAATCGGGTTATATATAACATTTGTTTTTGATACATGTTTTTATCTTAATTTTGATAATTTTATTTTTACACCAAAACAATGTTTTTAATTGTTGTCCAAATACTCCTAAATGATTTAAAATGGTTTTAATATTTTTCGGAGTATTTCTTCAAGTTTTATTTTAGTTAAAATTGGACAACACTTTTAATGATTTTACGTTTATAAGTTTTTACTTCAAAACAAGGTCCTAAATGTTGTCTAAATACTCCCGATTGGTTAAAAATGTTTTTACTAAATTTTCAAGTATTTCTTGAGTTTTATTTTCGATAAAAATTGGACAACATTTCTGTCTCAAGGTCAACCGGCCGCCGTAAAGGGCAACCCGTGACGAAGATGAATTTTGGAACAAAAATGAGACGGGCTTGAAATTGGCCAGGTCGACCGGCCGACTGCAGGGCGTCGAACGGTGGCGTCGACTGTCGACCTGTGCACTGGAGCAAAAATTGAAACATAACTCCCGCCTTCTTAAAATTGGTTTGTGCGACCGCCAACATAGGGGGCGACCGGTCGAACCCTCGTCGACCTAGGTTGCCCTGTGTAAATTGTTAATAAGTTTATTTCAAACTCTATTTCTGTGCGACCGGTCACCCTATCTTTTGACAGAAAAATTCTGACCGTTTGACAGCAGACAAACTTTCCTTAAAATGTGGGATTGATTTCTAACAGCTATATTCTTGATTTTAATTGTATTTTTCTGTAGATTTTCAATCCCCAAGAGGAGCCTATGCTTGATCAATCATCTCCTATAAATAGAGAAAGTTTTGGAGCAACCAATACAACAATTGAGATACAACACAACAAGATACACTTCAAGCAAATATTTGTTCTTCATAGTTATTATTCTTGTTGTAATTTGCCTAGCTTATCACTTTCACATCTTGAGGTCTAGGCTTTCATTTTTTGATTACACTTGCACTCAAATTGTATTATTTATTATTGAGTTGTAATCTTGATTTTTGTCATCATTCAACACAAGATATCCTTGTGAGTGTTCTTGTGGTAAGAACACACTTGGGTGATCTAGGTGTTAGGTGTGAGAAGATTGTGGTAATCTTCTTGTTGAGGTGTTGAAGAATTTGGTATTCTTCAAGGTTGAAGATTGTGGTCATCTTCACAAGGTGCTTTGTTGGAGATTGTGGTAATCTTCAAGAAGAGATTGTGGTAATCTCAAAGGTGGTGTTGAAGAAGAGTGTGGTGCTCTTCAAGGTGTTGTTGTAAGTTGGTGTTGTATTAATTTTGGTAATTAATAAAATGTTTTTCTTTTTGAAATCCATCCCTGATATCTTTGGGGTGGTAGAGGATTAGGCCCTAGGTGGGTTGAACCTCTATAAATCGTCATGTGTTGTTTACATTCCGCACCTTTATTATTGTCTTGGCTTGTTTTGTTCGAAAAAGAGGGTAAAATCGAAAAGATGGAGATAATCTATTCACCCCCTCTAGATTATCGTAGCCGCTTGGACTTACAAGTGGTATCGAGCCAAAATCTTTGGCAAGCTCGTTTCACATCGCGAGTGAAGAGGAACGATCGTCGGCTACTTAACGAAGTTCATCTTACCGCACCTCCACCACCAAGCCACCACTATTTGATTCCAAAAATTTTATATTTTGGAAAGAAATAATGGAATGTTATCTACAAGGTTGCGGGTTCGATATTTGGAACATCGTCATAAATGGAGAATCCATTCCGATGAAAGACACACTACACACCTCCAAAGGCCTCAAAGAGCTAAATGATGAAGAGAAGAAAATCATCTCCTTAAATGGTAAAGCTCTCAATATTTATTGTTCACTTACTAATTTGGAATTTGATCATATCGTAGGAATTTGATCGGCTCATGGAGTATGGCAAAATTAGAAGCCATTCATGAAGTATATGCAAATGATAGGAGCAACTCAAAAGCATCTACTTCTCAAAGGGATACAATGTCAAATCTAAGGAACAAGCCTCTTACAACTTCCAACTATGAAGAAGTTGAACATTGACTTATGAGCATCGAAGAAGAAAACGAGGTATGTCTTAAACCCTCTACTTCTTATGATATTGTTATTCAAAATGATTATAGTGATTTGCAAAATGATTTTGATGATCTTCAAAATGAATTCCAAAATTTACTTGTTAAGTACAAAAATTTGAAAAAGGAATTCATTGTTGTGAAAAAATGAAAAGGATAGTTTATTTACTTCCTATGAATCACTATCATATGCTCACACCACCACACTTGACAAGGTTAGAAACCTTGAAAAACAAAATAGTAATCTTGTTGAGGATATGAATTGCATGAAAAATGATTTATCTAAATCAAACATGAGTACCAATAAATTGCCCAATGTTGTAAATGTTAATAGTTGTTATAGTTTGAATAGTGAACTTGATCATGAGCCTAATATTGTCGAGCATATGAAAAAGAATCGAGTTCCTATGCATATTAGTGATGTTACTTGCTTTTATTGTGGTAAGAAGGGTCATACGGTAAATACTTGTCGGGCTAGAAATAGCTCTAATTATTTGTGGAGACCTAAAAGTCTCAAGACTAATCCCAAAGGACCCAAGCACTTGAGGGTACCACAAAACAATGTCATTTTAGGTACCCGGCGGATTAATAATCGAAGAAAATTCATGCCGCCAAGGAAACATCAAATGAACATCTCATTTGATCAAAGAAGGAGAAAACATTTTCAACAAAGTCAATTTTCAAGAAGAGGATATAATCAAAATGGGAAGAACACAATCCTTGAAATGGCAAAGATATCATCAACAAGATGATTTTCCAAGAGAAAGACACTTTCGAAAATGGGAAGGCCAAAATGCTTGGAAATGGAACAATTGGAGAAGCTATCATCAACAAGATGATTTTCAAAGGGGAAGATATCATCAACAATGGGAACGACACAACCCATGGAAATGGCGTAATTGGTAAACCATATCTCCCTACTTACATATGCATTTTAACTTAGTATGCATGTTTTTTTTTTTTATTTGTGTCTAAATTGCAAAATGAGTTTTCATAATTTTAAAATTAGGGTCCTCAATAAATATTTGTGTTTTTAAATCCTTTGAAAATGAGACCTTACATGTTGTTTTTGAACTCTTATGGATTTCTATAGCATAAGCATTTTATTGTGATATCTATTATTGTTTGACCTACAATTGTGCTATCATATCTTGTGGAAAATTTGTTTCAAGAATTGTGTAGGTTATATATTTCCTATTTATTGGCTATCGGACTCTTAAACTATCGAGGTATGTTCACTCGTATTTTTCTTAGAACTTGATATTATTTTCATGTCATGTTTATGCACATATCTTTCAAAATATTTCATTTCACCCCCTTAAGTGCCTCTAAATGATTTTGTAAATTTTTCTTAAAAGGGCACTACTCGTTTTCTCGTATAAGTGTTTTCTCGAAACTCATATTTGTTGGATTTAGTCCATAATTATCTTTTTGCAAAGTTTTAAAACCTTTTGGGGTGAAAAATCAAATTTTGAAAAATCTGTGAATAAAAAATTGCACTCAAATTGGTACCCGAGCAGTGCACCGGCCGACCACACCGATCGTGACAAATTGGACTGATGGCCGACCGGGTGAATTCAAAGGCAGAGTTTTAATTTGAAACAGGGGTCATTTCTCTTCATTTCATCTTTTAAAAAACACTCGAACCCTAACACTTCCTCACTCCAAAATTTTCATAAATCTCTCATTTCTTCTCAAATTGTTTCATCCTTGAGCTCATATCTCTCAAATTCATCTTGTTTTCATGGCACCCCGTCAATTCACCGGACGAAATCCTCAAAAGAGGAGAAGAAAATAAAGGGGAGAATCTTCCTCCAACCCCCAACAAGATGATATTCCACAAGGAGATAATCAAAACCGGCTCACGAAAGAAGAGATTGATGAATTGAGAGCCGGGATTTCAAAATCAAACATTCATTGGGATTCAAGTAAGTTATCACTTTTTATGAGCCTCCTCTAGAGCCTATAGATTTCGATTTCTAAATAAACTTGCGGAGGAGCATTATGAGAATATTGGATTGAACGACAAGAAAATTGCTTGCACTCGTATGGTTCGATTTTTGGCTTTTCATGATGAATATCCGGATATTAGGGCTTATTTTGAAATTCAAGGTTGGGTTTCATTATGGGATAATCCATGTTTGCATTATGATGACGAGCTTATAAAACGTTTTTATGCAAATATGTGGATTGTTGATGCTATGGAAGATAATCCGTTAGAACTTCATACATTTGTAAATGGTAGGCACTTTTCGTGGACATTGGCCGATATTTGTAATCATTTTAATGTGCCGAATGATGGTATTTAAAATGTGGATTGTGCTCGTTGGGATGATGATCTTTTTGGTGTCTCACTCTATGAGGTAAAAACTTTTTAGGAGTTTTTCCTAAGTAAGCTTCTCGGCAATGCCACCAAATTATCGGATTGTATCAATTATTTGCTCCTATTGTGTGTGTGGTAAAGAAGTTGTAGGTCCCAAGGGGTGTAAGTGTAAGGTTTAGAAGGGGGTTGAATAAACCTTACCCAATTTTCGATTTAGGCCTTTTAAATCTACTGAGTTCTACACACCGTGTGTCCTTGATGGATGATCGAATTAGTCACTCAAGAGAGTTAATCTCTCAAATGACTTCGGTGAGTCATATTAATAGAGTAACTCACGGTGGGCTATATAAATTGACTCAACTGTGGTTTTGTTTTTCATTGGAAGACTTAACACCCTTAAGTTTGATTAAGCAAGTTTTTTACTGACTTGATTTAGTACTTATAGATTATCAAATGGATAGCAAATTTATCAAGAGATATAAGCAATTAAAAGTGCGAGAAATTTAAATATCGAAATGTAAATGACACAAGAAAGTTTTTATAGAGGTTCGAAGATGGGGTAATTCTTCTACTCCTCTCTTCTCCAACTCCCCGGAGGAATCCACTAAGTAATGATCGGTTTACAAAGTGGTAGCAGTCCGATACAAGTCTTGATCACAACAACCGACTTGATCCTTTGGGACTCGATCCGAGACGCCTTGATCACTCACCGGCTGGCTTCTCGTGCGACTCGGCTTCTTCACAGGGCACCGCTTTACTACATACTCACTTGCTCAAGCACTTTGGATTTGATCACGAAGCCCTCCAAAAGCTTAAGACTTGGTTCACGCCTTGAACCTTTCTACAATCCTTCTTGGAATGTAGACCCCTTGTTTTCGATATTTTCCTCTTCAACTGATTGAAGTTCTCTTTCCTTCACGGGTAAGTGTTGGATTGATGTACTTGAGATGTAGGCTTGAGGATTGAGAATGTTTCGATTATTGATAAGCTTGTATATCTCACGTGTGTCATTCATCCCCGCATCGTTCTTCTCAATCAAACTCCTCGGCCTTTTATAGTGAACTTTCAAAAATTTGCCCGTTGAAGAGATAGGCTCATTTTTGAAAATCACTTTGCGATCGTTGGTGTGCGCTTCTTGGAATTGCCATTTCCTCGTATGAAATGTTTTATCACCTTTTCGAGTTACGAACCGGTGTAGTGCTTCCCATTGGTTCATTTCTTTTGCACGCTTCGGGACCGAGCACTCCAAGAAAGGTAGTATGGAGATATTACTTGTTTAAGTAAATCTCTTGATTTACGTGCAACGGTTCTTTTTACGATTATCTCGACTTGACCGCATTTCTCGCTTTCCCCAGGTGACTTAGAGTCGACTTCCAATCATGGATGACTCTTCATCACTTGACTGAGACTTGGCTTCTCTTGAGTTGACTTGATGTTGCACTCACCGCATCTCACCGCTTCTTGATCGAGTTCTGTCTCTCTTTTCTTTGTTGTACTCACTGCCTCTCACGCGTGAGTTTTCCTTCAAGCCTTGATTGTCTTCTTGCAAGTTGGAGCGTAGGCGACTTAACTCACTTGCGGCTCTAATTGTTACAATACATTTCAAAGCAAGAATTGGGAGCCAACTTTCTATTCTAAGTTTTACATGGCATTCATCAAAATCTAAACAATAGAATTCCTAACAATTTCCCCATTTTTGATGATGCCAAAACTTAAATCATACAAAGATGCAAATAACACAGATACATACTGAGATAGTGTATTGACATAGAATGTATGCGCATAATCAATCTTTTTATTGATCATATCATTCTTGTACTTAACACAACTTTTTAAGATTCCACAAAGGATTCATCACCGCCATCCGGGATTTGTTCGATGATAAGCGGTGGGCGTGAAGTTCTTTTGGGAATCGATCCAAAGTAGCTTGAGGAGCCGGAGCGGTGGTCTCGGTTCACTGGGTTTTGTGGTGCAAGATGACTCGGCTTGCCGAGCCTCACTTGTCCTTAATGCCTTCTTTGGTCTCAAATGATTTCTCCTTTTGAGTAGATCGTCCTCGGCCTTATCGAAGCGTCATCGGACGATGATGAGATTTCCATTGGTGGCTCATCATCAAAATTAAAGGTCTGACGAGTAGTCTTGGGATCGACTTGCTCGTGCCTGGAACATCCGCAGCCGAGTCTTTTGGATCTGTCATGGGGGTTGACTCGGCTTCTTCTTTTCGCCTTCGATCCCGAGAAAGGTGACATCGGGGTTGTCCTGGGAATCATGAAGTCGCGATCTCCTTTTTGGATGGATCGATGGTTGCGGGAGGGATTTTCTCTTACCAGGTTTACCCCGGGAAGTCTCAACCTCCCGTGGGCCTTCATTTCCTCCAAAGAGTCTCTCCGCTGCGAGGCACTGTCCTCCTTTCGGCGATGTGTGTCACTGTCTTAGGGTCTTCTACAGATGGCATCCATTGGAGTCTCAACCCCATGGATTGCACTTTCATCGCCAGTGTTAACTCCCGTACATTCCTTCTCAGCCTCGACCGCATCGCGGCGTCATTATTAGCCTTCGAGCTTGGTTGGCACCTCACCAGAGACAGTCTCAATCGCCTCGAGCTTCGTTGATGGCAACTTGTTCGTTCTTCTTGTGTTTGAGTGTTCTTTGCTTCGCCTCCTACATTCTTTGTGGAGTCATCTGCAAAGATCCTCCGACCTTGCTGCGGTGGAGGAGTTCCCCCTCGGGCGCACCCCCCGAGTGACTTGGAGTGGGGTTACTTGTCTCCAAACTCCCGGCCGCAATTGATGGTTCAGTAGTTGGGGCGGTGGTGGCACACCTTCAATAGGGGTTGGCTCGATTTGGGTCCCCACTAGCCCGCTTCATCGCCATCTTCCTTATCGCCTTCTTCCGGAGTTAGTCGGGAAGTGGTAAGAAGAATATCGGTGGCTATTTCTTTGAACTACTCCCATTGGATCGATTTCAAATTGTGTTCGAGGACTCTCCTGGTCCCTCCATCGATCTTTTGCTCGTGAAGGATTCTTGATTCATGCAATGCTTGCCGATCGCAATTCTTCTCCGTGGGCGTGACATTCTCTCGGTTCCTCGTCACTTTCGGAGAAGACATCAAGGAGAGGATGGAAGTGTTCGTGGTGCCGAGATAGGGCGAATACTTGCCTTTTCGCGTGCTTCGGCTTCTTGACTTGCTTTTCTCTCTCCTTGTCCTTGTAGATCCTGAATATTCATGCGATTGTCTTCATCTAGAGTCGAGGACATGATAATCCAGGAAATTTAGCAGTTCCTCTTCTTCTTCTATGAATTCAAAGCCGTTGGAACTGTTCCTTGACTTGCTCGGCTTCCATTTTCTCCACTCACGACGATTTTGAATGTCCGGGTAAGGTGGAGATAGGATCATTACATCACTATCTCGCTTGGCTGGTTCTTCTTTGGAGTTTCAAATTTGTGTGAGCTACAACTGTGTGTGTCTTGGTTGCCTCTGCGATCACCTTCAAAGAGACTTGGCTATTTCATCAATTACATCCGAGACTCTACTTCTCCGAGTCTCTCAGTATTTGTGCTAGCCGAGTAGCCGACTCACCGGTTTCTCCTGTTCGGATTGCTTTACAAGTCTTCTTCGTCTCTTAGTTTGTACCGAGGGATTTACGGTTCGAGACGGTGTCCTCTCGAGTCTTGGGCGGCCGGGGCCGGTGCTTGTGTTTGTTTCGAGAGCTGGCCGTCTAGGCTTGTCGATTCTCCTCCTTTTGACGATCGAGAGAGGGAATTTGTGAGTCCTTCTCGACCGCCGCAGGGCGGGTGACACGGCCGCTTGGGCGGTGACTTTGCCGCAGGGCGGTGACTCTGCTGCGGGCGGAGCATGTTTGGTTTTCTTTCTTTGCTGCAGGGGCAGCGGACTTTTGGCAGCAGCGGGCAGCGCTTTCTTCTTGGTTGGAGAGGAAGCGGTTTGTGTCTTCGGGTCACCGATTCCCCCTCACCGTGTCGCTCTCTTGGCGTACGCGACGCTTCGAGCACCGAGAGATTAGCTCAACATCCTCTTGTTAACATGGAAGGCCTTCCCATGTCTAAGAGGTACTCCTTTCACCTCCAATAGCGGCCAATCACCAGGCCATATCCCGAGATCCTCCAAATGACCCATCTTCTTTGAAGGACTTGTTCCCACGTTCGAAGAGTCTCCGTAGATAAACTCAGCCCGGTTTATCTTCTTTTCTTCGATTATTGCAGCCATCACAATCAATTTTGCCTTTGACGGTTGGTCAAAGCCGCCAAATTTGATGTCGATACACTTGGCAACAATATCCAACAATTTGTGATAATCCTCCTTCGATCTCTTGTTTCTTGTTTGTGTATATTATTTTGTCAAAAACGCCGGACTTGGCTATTTCTTTCCATCGCGCCAAGTTTACATCAGCTTTTCCTTAATTTCATTTGCTCTTCACGGTAGTGAGCAATATTCAGCCAAATCCTTGCGTGATAGTCACCGCTTCCGTGAACAGATGACTTGATTCCTTCATCGTGAATCTCAAAGCATTCACGAGAATTGTGCGACCTCCTCCACATAGGTCATAGGATACTCCCGGTGTTAGAAACGGTTTTGATCCGACGTTTCTAACTTCTCCGTGATTTTCTTCACCAGGGTGTCGTCGGACCGCTTCACCATTCCGTCGAAATCCACGGTCGAACCGGTGTGGATTTGTTTTCCCAACTTGGTAAAGTTATACGTTGGTGCCATTTCTCGAATAATTTCAAGGAAAAGTTCAAATTTGATTTGAAGGTTGATAGGGTTTCGAGAGTATTTGCCTTTGCTTTTTGAGAGAGAGATTGAACAGCTTTTTAGAAGTGTGAGAGAGAAACAGATTTAAAAATGGTTTAAATATGGTTTATGAAAGGGCGTGCGGACGGTTTTTGAATCGTGATCGAAATCAACGGCTTGATTTCGCACGATATTGAGCGATTCATGTCTCGTATTTAATGCGGCAGATTTATATCCAATCATAGGCTTGGTGTGCGGCTTTTTATGTCTCCGTACACATCATCATTATCTTTGACGTGTCTCTTAAAACATTCTGCTAAGTCAAAAACGATCAGCGTTTTTGTCACTTTGCTCATAAGTTATTCAAACTTATCTCTTAGCCGATTTAACTCTTCTCACATTTCTCTTAGTGACTCAATATCACCGACTTGTATAGTCGACTTTTCCGATATCTGGTTGATTCTTGAGCTAATTTTTGTTTTTCGACTCTTTTTCACCTTCTTTCCTGTTCCATTTCTTTTCTTTGATTCTTCCAGTGTCTCACTTAGCTCAATTAGCCCCAACTCATGTTTGAGTTCTTCAAATCTTGACTCACATAATGGTTTTGTGAAGATGTCACTAGTTGCTTATCGGTTGAGATATATTTCAAGATAATGTCCTTCTTTTCAACATGATCTCTTATGAAATGATATCGACATCTATATGTTTTGTTCTTGAGTGCAACACAGATTTTGAGTGATTGCAATTGCACTTGTGTTATCACACATGATTGGAATTTCTTTTTCTTCAACTTCATAATCTCTCGAGCCATTGTCTCATCCATAGGACTTGGCACAACAAATTTGCCAGCTATGTATTCTCGCTCACCGTTTGAGAAGTGGCTATTGAGTTTTGCTTCTTCAACCAGAAATTAATCTGTTTCCAAGCATTTGACATGTGCCTGGAAGTACTTTTCCCGTCCACTCGCATCCAAAGATAAATCGAGTCCGAATAGCCAATTAGCTTGAATCCACCTTCCTTTGGATACCATAGCCCTACTTCTTGGTTTCCTTTTAAGTATCTCAATATTCTCTTAGTCAGGTCATATGGCTCTCTTTTGGAGCAGATTGAAATCTTGCACATACACCTACAAAGAAAGGTGATGTCCGGCTCATAGGCCGTGAGATAGAGCGATGATCCAATAAGTGCTCAGTATCTTGTTTGATCTACAGCTTGCCATCCGCATCCATGTCCATTTTGACCGATGTGTTCATTGGTATTTTTACGTAAGACTTCTCCTCCATACCAAATTTCTTCATTAAATCTCTGGTGTATTTTGTTTGACTTATGAAGGTTCCATCCTTCAAATGCTTCACTTGAAGTCCAAGGAAGAATGTCACTCTCCCATCATGCTCATTTCAAATTTACTTTGCATGAGGTTTGAGAATTTTTCACACATCTTTGTTAGTGGATCCAAAAATGATGTCATCCACATATATTTGAACAAGCAAGATACTCTTCTTGTCTTGAATTCTGAAAAAGTGTTCTATCTACTTTTCCTTTAGTGAATCCATTTTCGATTAGGAATTGTGACAGGTATCATACCATGCTCTTGGTGCCTGTTTCAATCCATACAGGGCTTTCTTGAGTTTGTACACTTTGTCTCCAAGAGTCTTCTGCTCAAATCCTGGAGGTTGTTCAACATACACTTCTTCTTCCAATAATCCATTTAGGAATGCACTTTTTACATCCATTTGATATACAATGAAATTTTTGTGAGTCGTATAGGCAAGAAACATCCTTATAGCTTCCAATCTTGCATAGAGCAAATGTTTCATCAAAATCTATTCCTTCTTCTTGGCAATATCCTTTGGCTACCGATCTTGCTTTGTTTCTTACCCCACGTAACCTTCCTCGTTCATCTTATTTCGAATACCCATTTGGTTCCAATAACATTTTGATGTATGGGTCTTTGTACTAATTCCCATACTTTATTTCTCTCAAACCGATTCAGCTCTTCTTGCATAGCTTGAATCGAATGTGTGTCATCCAATGCTTGTGACACATCTTTGGGCTCTATTCTGCGAGATGAAGCATGTGAACATTGCTTCTTGTTGAGTTCGATCTTGTCTTGACACCTTCTCTCATGTCTCCAATGACAAGATCTGGTGGATGGTCTCTCCATCTTACGTCAGTTGAAGTAAGTTAGCTGGATTCATCGACTTGCACTGTGTTCTTTGTGGTCGCTCTCTCGTGATCACTCACCGCAGATTTTCCAAATGCTTTTGAGATTCACTATCTCATCTTCTTCTCAATTGATAATCCCGCTTGACCTTCAAAGATAGGGATTCTTCCGTGAGGTTGGATGTTTGACTTATCACCGACTCTTCAATGTCTTTTCCATTTATGTTTGGCTCATCGAATACTACATGAATGGATTCTTCAGAACCATAGTTCTTTTGTTGAGTATTCTCAGTAGGGCTTTGCTTTCAAATTTGAGTATCCTAAGAAGATACCCTCATCGACTTTAGCATCAAAAGCCTTTAGGTTGTCTTTGCCATTATTGTGGATGAAGCATTTACATCCAAATATCCCGAAATATGCAACATTTGGTTTTCTTCCACCCGGATCTCATAGGAGTCTTTGTCACCGCCTATTTATCATACATCCTGTTTTTGGGTGTAGCAGGATGTGTTGATTGCTTCACCCAAAATCTTTTTGGTAACCCCGTCTTGACTAACATGGTCCTTGCTTGTTTCCTTGAGGGTTCTGTTCTTCTTTCTCGCAACTCCATTCTTTGTGGAGTCCTTGCACCGATAGTTCATGACCAATACCATTCTCAATACAAGATCGAGTTATTATTCCATTGACAAACTCGGTTCCTCTATCCGATCTTATTTTGATAATGGTTTGACTCTTCTCATTTTGTATTCTCTTCATCACCGTGGTAGCTTTTGTAGAGTTTCTTTCTTCTTGCACATGAATATTGTCCATGTATATCTTGAGTAGTCATCTACTACCACCAAGGTGTATTTCTTTCCACTTATGCTTCTTTGTTCCACTCCAAATAGATCCATATGAAGCGATGCAATATTCTTGTTGAGGATGGGCATGTCTTTTCTTTGAATGACGACTTGATTTGTTTTCCTTCCGACATGCATCACATATACTTTCCTTCTTGTATATCGAGTCCTGGAAGTCCTTCTACAAGATGACTTCTTGCTAGCTTATTAATTGTTTTGAAGTTCGGACTCGGCTTTTTTGTGCCATTACCTAACTTGATTCAAATTGCTCTTTGCTAGTAGACAAGTCTTTGGGTGTTGCAATTGACCAATCCACTACATACATATTTTTCCGTCTACATCCTTGCAAAGACAACTTCATTAGATTCAACATTTTTGATTTGGCATATTCCCATGTTGAATCCAACATTGTAGCCCTTGTCGCAGTAGTTGGATCGATGCTTAGTAAATTGAAGTTTAGTCCTTCAACATATGCAACATCTCGTGATTTCTAAACCATTCCTTTTGATGGATCCATTACCTCTTATTTCACCAGGAGCTTCATTTCCTCCAAATATGACTTTTGCTCCTTTGACTTCCTTGAATTTTGACAGATTTCTCTTATTTTCTCATCATGTGTCCGGGAATGACCACTATCCATGTACCAGGTTCCTTGGCACTTTCACTGCTCCTTGAACCCGCAATCAAGGAAATTAAGTTTTAGGTACCCATTCTTGTCTCGGGTCCCCGAGGGGTTAGAATTATAAGATGATCCAACCAACCTATAGCCAAATGATTTGACTCTAAGAGGTTGCCATCTATCGATGCCATAATCATAATCAATCCTGCAAATTGCTTGGGGAATCTCCAGTTCATACAACTGTCTCTTTTGTCTCAGTATGCCTCGCATATGTGTTTTAGCAATTGCCTTTCTTGGGTAATTGTGGTGTCTTTGAGTGTAGTGCCTAGGTGCATATGTGTGCTTTGATGAAAGCTCTTATGCTTTTGGAATGGCCTTTGTTGAGTTCTGGCCTTTGCCATTTGGGCTTGTATTCCATAAGTCTAGCCGATAGTTCACATTCTTCCATCGGCTTGCTTGGATATTTTCTACCATTCCCATCATATGTATTTCTTTTATGAGTTTTCTGGGGTTTTTGGTAGCTCTGCTTCTTCTTTACTGAGTATTTTCTGCTTGGAGTCCATTGAGGACTCGGCCGAATCTCTTCTCACTGCCCTTTCAAGACTCTCAACTCGGTCGTTTTCCTTTTCCTTTGTAACCAAGGCCATTTGCTTAGTATTGTGCTTTGGATTGAAAGTGTGTGCATCATTTAGAGTTTTGGATTTTTCGGACTCTTCATGACTTGAAGATCCTTTTTCCAAAATTACTCTTGAGGTTTGACATGGCACAAAGGAATTAAATCCTAAGCCTGTCTTGTCTCCACATTCTCTTTGACTCATAATAAGATCATCCAATGATTTAGATGCCTTAGTGAATGAGGCAATAACATTTTTGAGGTCATTCTCCCTCTTTTCTATAGCAGCAATTTCTCGCTATTAATTTAGCATTTTCACTTTTTAAACTTTTATTCTCATCACTATTTGACTTAGAGTACTCGGCTCCTTAGTCACTTTGAGTTTTGATTTTTGAGTAGTCGTTTTCCTCATTCAATAGTGTGTGTGAGGTTTTAATGTGCTCAAAATCTTTCATCATTTTGCCTAATGAATCATAAAGATCGTGGGTGATGAAGTGTGTGTGTCACGCACTATCACTAGTGTCCGAGCTTGTTGAGTTAGATTGTACCTCATCTTCTTGATCTTGTTCTTTGGCCATTAAGCGGATCAAAGCTTCTTCTTCGAGTCACTTGAGTAGTCGCTTCATCGCTCTCTCGAGTCACCGTCTCTCTTGACTTGGCTGTCTCAAAATCTCTGGACCATCATTGCCTTTTTCTTCTCTTGTCTTCTTTCTCTCAAGACCTTTCTTTCTTCTTCGTTTTTCGTACTTGTTGACTACGGGATATGAGCAATCAATGGCATAGTGACTGGTTGTCTACAATTCCAACATAGATATTCAGCCTTTTGATCAACTCTTTCTATTCTTGAGTTGTCACCCTTTGATACTCAACTTGTTGATGATCTCATTCTCTTGGTTGGCCTATCATCCCTTGATTTGGAGGAGCCGAGTGTCTTCCGGAGGATTCACCCTTTCCTCTCTTGTAGTTCTTGTTAAAGAACTTGTTAAATCTTTTAACCATCAGGGCTATTTCTTCTGGGTCAATTGCCTCTTTGACCTCGCTCTCCTTCCGTCTTTGACAACTAGAGCATTGTTTTGGGTGCAAAATTGTCTCTTCCTGGTCTTTCCTTCTCGGCTCAAACTCGTAGGCTTTGAGGTCCGAGAATAACTCATGATTGGATGTCTTTGATAGGTCCATGGAGTGTCTCAATGCCATGACCTTCATTTCCCATTCATTGGAAGACTTTTTAGGATCTTCATACACATTTCCTTTTGTGTATATTCCTTTCCAAGTGTAGAAAATTTCATTTGTGATTTCAAACCGAGCATCCGGTTGATCCAGGTTTTCTCCGAGATCATTTTAAAGTTCTCAAATTTTTGTACACCACGATAGTTTGTTTTCTTTGATTTGCTCACGAGCCTTCACAAATCAATGTCGGTTTGTCCCAAATTTCCTTAGCGCTTTGCAAGATTTCACTTTATTGAACATGGCTTTGTCCAAGGTTTTGTAGAGAATATCCTTGGCTACATTGTCCAGGTTGTATCTTTTTCATCATTCGTCCACTCGGTTCTTGGTTTTTCAACCATGATCGTCCGTGCCGATCTTTTCCCCTTCACCGCAACTCTTCGTCGATAAATGTGTTCACCTTTAATATTTGCGGAGGCCCATCTTCTATCACTATCCACATCTCATCATGTAATGCTTTGATAGGTGAGCCTCGCATGCGAATTTTCCAATCATCAAATTCTTCAATAGTGAACATAGGAATGCGTGTTAGATTTGCTTCCATGATAATAACTTTTAATGATAGAAAAGAGTTTTGAAAATTTAAGTACTAAAGCGACTTTTGAAAAGTTTGAGATCTAGTTCAAGAACCAGTCATGCGGAGGGTTCAATGAACCAACCGCCTCGATACCACTTGTAGGTCCCAAGGGGTGTAAGTGTAAGGTTTAGAAGGGGGGTTGAATAAACCTTACCAAATTTTCGATTTAGGCCTTTTTAAATCTACGAGTTCTACACAAATTGTCCTTGATGGACAATCGAATTAGTCACTCAAGAGAGTTAATCTCTCAATGAGACTCAAATGAGCATTAATAGAGTAACTCACTGTTGGCTATAAATTGACTAACTGTGGTTTTGTTTTCATTGGAAGACTTAACACCCTTAAGTTTGATTAAGCAAGTTTTTTACACTTGATTTAGTACTTATAGATTATCAAATGGATAGCAAATTTATCGTGAGATATAAGCAATTAAAAGTGCGAAAAATTTAAATACAAATGTAAATGACACAAGAAAGTTTTTATAGAGGTTCAAGATGGGGTAATTCTTCTACTCCTCTCTTCTCCAACTCCTGGAGGAATCCACTAAGTAATGATCGATTTTACAAAGTGGTAATGTCCGGATACAAGTCTTGATCACAACAAATGACTTGATCCTTTGGGACTCGATCTGAGACGCCTTGATCACTCACCGGCTTCTCGTGCGACTCAGCCTTCTTCTTCACAGGGCGCGCCGCTTGCTACTACAGCTCACTTGCTCAAGCACTTTGGATTTGATCACGAAGCCCTCCAAAAGCTTAAGACTTGGTTCACCTTGAACCTTTCTACAATCCTTCTTGGAATGTAGACCCCTTGTTTTCAGTATTTTCCTCTTCAACTCGATTGAAGTTCTCTTTCCTTCACAGGTAAGTGTTGGATTGATGTACTTCGAGATGTAGGCTTGAGGATTGAGAATGTTTCATTATTGATAAGCTTGTATATCTCACGTGTGTCATTCATCCCCGATCGTTCTTCTCAATCAAACTCCTCAGCCTTTTATAGTGAACTTTCAAAAATTTGCCCGTTGAAGAGATAGGCTCATTTTTGAAAATCACTTTGCATCGTTGGTGTGCGCTTCTTGGAATTGCCATTTCCTCGTATGAAATGTTTTATCACCTTTTCGAGTTCGAACCGGTGTAGTGCTTCCCATTGTTCATTTCTTTTGCACGCTTAAGGGACTCGAGCACTCCAAGAAAGGTAGTATGGAGATATTACTTGTTTAAGTAAATCTCTTGATTTACGGCAACGGTTCTTTTTTTACGATTATCTCGACTTGATTTGCATTTCCTCGCTTTCCCCCAGGTGACTTAGAGTCGACTTCCAATCATTGGATGACTCTTCCGTCACTTGACTTGAGACTTGGCTTCTCTTGAGTTGACTTGACTGATGTTGCACTACCGCATCTCAGCGCTATGCTTCTTCGAGTTCCCGTCATTCTTCTTTGTTGTACTCACTGTCTCACGTGAGTTTTCCTTCAAGCCTTCATTGTCTTCTTGCAAGTTGGAGCGTAGGCCGACTTAACTCACCTTTGGCTCTAATTGTTACAATACATTTCAAAGCAAGAATTGGGAGCCAACTTTCTATTCTAAGTTTTACATGGCATTCATCAAAATCTAAACAATAGAATTCCTAATGAAGTAAAACTTCCGAGTAATCTTGAACTCTTTCTTACCTATAAGATTATCCGAGGAGAAAGAGTAAATTATGGGGCTATTTTTGTATATTGTTTGTCGGAATCAAGAAGGCTTACTAAGAAAAAAATATACGTTGGGAAATTTGATTTGTCGACTACTATACCTTTCGGGGGATATCCGAAAGTGAGATGAATACCGAAATTCGACAATGACTATGATAATGCCAACATTCTACAAATGGTGAGAATGCGACAACATTTACCACGAGTTCCCACCAAAGCCGTTAGGGACGTGCTCAAAATCCACAACAACCTCGAGATGATTTCTTTAATGACAATGAGGTTGAAAATATTGGTAGAGGAAATGTTGAGGAACAAGAAGATGAAGAAGAAGTGAATGTGGGAATGAACAAGAAATTGGGGAGGAAGAAAATGAAGGAAATGAGGAAGAACACTTCAATGAAGGAAATAAGGAAGAAGATGAAAACGAGCGGATGTTGAAGATTTAAGTCTCAAAGAGAGAATGGACAAAGTGGAAAGAGATACATTTAGGGATGTAGCCTCTCTTAGAAAAGAGCTCCGAGTTGTGAAGGAAGAAAATTCTAGATTGAAAAAGTCTATGGGAAAATTGAAGAAATTTATCAAAGAGCTTATCCCCTAACTTGCTTCTCTTCGGATGAGGATTGATGTCCCCACCCCTTGTTTATCTTTATTATCTTAGCATTTTCTCTTGTTCATGTTGTTTCGTATTTCTATGAACTATCTTGTAAAACTCTATTGCACTAATGGATTTGCTTGTTTTCTTGAAAGGGTTAAAATAGCAAGTTGAAAATGGCTATTGGATGATCATGATATTATAGAGTATTTGATGGTAAAAATACTCTTGTTTGATAGTTGGTATGAAGTACTTGATGGTAAAAGTGCTTTTTTAATTTTTGCTTAAATGCATTTGACATGCCTTGATCATTTTGTTTAGATGGATAATTTGGGACATTTGTAATGCCTAATATACATTGTTTGATGCTTGACATGTATTACTTGATGGCTCTTTAATTTTTGCTTGATGACATTCGTAATGCATTGATCTCTTATTTGGCTAAAATTATCTCAATTGGGTCGAACCCTTGAGAATTTACTTTGTTTAGGCCTTTTATTTGTTGGACATATGTTGAAAATTGCTTTTGGTGATGATATAAACAAACTTGGCTTAATTTCCTTTACAAGGGCTATATACACCTTCTTCAAACTTTGACGCCCGCCAAGTGTTCGATAAAATGCTTCAATGAAAAACTCATCACCTACACGATTCTCTTATTTTCAAATGTCTTAAATTCTTATTGAGATCATGTTTTTGGCTAACAAATGAGCTTAAGGATTTCTTATGATACATCTCTCCCAATTTTTTGGATTCTAAGCTTATTTCTTTCAATGGTTGATAAATCGTATTGTTGGTGCACTTTGATAAACTTGTATGATGTTTTTATCATCCTAACATTCTTTTGATGATTCCAAAGGGGAGAAATAGGAAATTGACTCATTAGCTCAAAGAAGCTAATAAAAGCTTGATATAAAAGCTATAAGCTATGGCATCTTAAAAACCATAAGTTGTGAATTATATTTAGTCCAATTGTTGCTTGATGGACTTATATACTTGTCTAATGATGTTTTGTTGACAGGGGGAGCTTATTTGTTGACAGGGGAGCTTATAAGCTCTTGAACAATATGTAAAAGCTAAGCTTTTAGCTTATGGTTAATTGCTTTTACATTATTCTTGATGTGCTTGTTGATAGGGGGAGCTTGTGCTTATTATTAAATATATTTACTCCTTATCTTGGTTGCTTATGTATTTTAGAAATTTTGGTTGCTTCTAAACGGTTAGATGTTTTTACCGGAAAATCATTTTTTAAATTGACCTCCTAATATTTCTAAAAATTGTTTTGGTTTGTAATCATCAAAAAGGGGAGATTGTTTCATACATGTTTTTATCTTAATTTTGATGATTTTATTTTTACACCAAAACAATGTTTTTAATTGTTGTCCAAATACTCCTAAATGATTTAAAATAGTTTTAATATTTTCCTGAGTATTTCTTCAAGTTTTATTTTAGTTAAAATTGGACAACACTTTTAATGATTTTACGTTTATAAGTTTTTACTTCAAAACAAGGTTCCTAAATGTTGTCTAAATACTCCCGATTGGTTTAAAATATTTTTACTAAATTTTGGAGTATTTCTTGAGTTTTATTTTTCGACAAAAATCCGACAACATTTCCTCAAGGTCAACCGGCGCCGTAGAGGGCAACCCGTGCCTGAAAGATGAATTTTGGAACAAAAAATGAGATGGGCTTGAAATTTGCCAGTCGACCGGTCGACTTGGGCGTCGATCGATGGCGTCGACCGACCCCCGTCGACCGTGCACTGGGAGCAAAAATTTAAACAGAACTCCCGCCTTCTTAAAATTGGTTTGTGCGACCGCCAACATAGGGGACGACCGGCCGAACCCTACGCCGATCGATCCGCCTGTAAATTGTTGATACGTTTATTTCAAACTATATTTTTGTGCGACGGCCGCCCTATCTTTTGACAAAGAAATTCGACCGTTTGACAAACAGACAAACTTTCCTTAAAATGTGGGATTGATTTCTAACAGCTATATTCTTGATTTTAATTGTATTTTTCTTTAGATTTTCAATCCCCAAGAGGAGCCTATGCTTGATCAATCATCTCCTATAAATAGAGGAGGTTTTGGAGCAACCAATACAACTATTTAGATACAACACAACAAGATACACTTCAAGCAAATATTTGTTCTTCATAGTTATTATTCTTGTTGTAATTTGCCTAGCTTATCACTTTCACATCTTGAGGTCTAGGCTTTCATTTCTTGATTACACTTGCACTCAAATTGTATTATTCATTATTGAGTTGTAATCTTGATTTTGGTCATCATTCAACACAAGATATCCTTGTGAGTGTTCTTGTGGTAAGAACACACTTGGGTGATCTAGGTGTTAGGTGTGAGAAGATTGTGGTAATCTTCTTGTCGAGGTGTTGAAGAATTTGGTATTCTTCAAGGTTGAAGATTGTGGTAATCTTCACAAGGTGCCGTTGGAGATTGTGGTAATCTTCAAGAAGAGATTGTGGTAATCTCAAAGGTGGTGTTGAAGAAGAGTGTGGTGCTCTTCAAGGTGTTGTTGTAAGTTGGTGTTGTATTAATTTTGGTAATTAATAAAATCTTTTTTTCTTTTTGAAATCCATCCCGGATATACTTGGGGTGGTAGAGATTAGGCCCTGTGGGTTGAACCTCTATAAATCGTCGTGTGTTGTTTACATTCCGCACCTTTATTATTGTCTTGGCTTGTTTTGTTCGAAAAAGAGGGTGTAGGTCCCGGGGGTGTAAGTGTAAGGTTTAGAAGGGGGGTTGAATAAACCTTACCAAATTTTCGATTTAGTCTTTTAAATCTCTGAGTTCTACACACCAGTGTCCTAGATGGACAATCAATTAGTCACTCGGAGAGTTAATCTCTTATGACTTCGGTGAGCCGTTGATGGAGTAACTCATTTGTTGGCTATAATTTGACTCAAGCGTGGTTTTGTTTTCAGCGGAAGACTTAACACCCTTAAGTTTGATTAAGCAAGATTTTAGAGCTTGATTTAGTACTTATAGATTATCAATTGGATAGCAAATTTATCGCAAATGAGATATAGCGATTAAAAGTGCGAGAATTTAAATCTTTGAAATGTAAATGACACAGTGAAGTTTTTATAGAGGTTCAAGATGGGGTAATTCTTCTACTCCTCTCTTCTCCAACTCCCGGAGGAATCCACTATGTAATGATCAGTTTACAAAGTGGTAACAGTCCGTCGATACAAGTCTTGATCACAACCCGACTTGATCCTTTGGGACTCGTCCTGAGACGCCTTGATCACACAAAGTCGTATGACTCAGCTTTTCTTCACAGGCAGGCGCTTTGCTACTACAAACTCACTTGCTCAAGCTCTTTGATTTGATCACGAAGCCCTCCAAAAGCTTAAGACTTGTTCAACCTTGAACGTTTCTACAATCCTTCCCCGGAATGTAGACCCATTTTCTTCAAAAGTTTCCTCTTCAACCGATTGAAGTTCTCTTTCCTTCACGGTGAGTGTTGGATTGATGTACTTAAGTAATGTAGGCTTGAGGATTGAGAATGCTTCATTTTTCTAATATGCTTGTTTATCTCACATGTGTGTCATCCTTCTTCTCAAACAAACTCCTCAAATTTTTTATAGTGAACTTTCAAAAATTTGCCCGTTGAAGAGATAGCTTATTTTTGAAAGTCACTTTGCGATGGTTGGTTTGCGCTTCTTGGAATTGCCATTTCCTCGTATGAATTGTTCTTTCACCTTTTTCGAGTTCTCGACACGGTGTAGTGCTTCCCATTGGTTCATTCCTTTTGCACGCTTCGACCGAGCACTCCGAGAAAGGTGGTATGGAGATATTACTTGTTTAAGTAAATCTCTTGATTTACGTGCAACTGGTTCTTTTCACGATTATCTCGACTTGACCGCATTTCCTTGCTTTCCCAGGTGACTTAGAGTCACTTCCAATCATTGGATGACTCTTTCCGATTCAACTTGAGACTTGGCTTTTCTTGAGTTGACTTGACTGATGCTTCACTGTTGCATCTCACCGCTTCTTCTTGATTGAGTTCTGTCTGCTCTTCTTTGCCATACTCAAATTGTCTCTCAAAGAGTTTTCCTTCAAGTCTTCAATTGTCTTCTTGCATGTTAGGCGTAGTGACTTAACTCACCTTGGCGGCTCTATTTATTACAATACATTTTATAACAAGAATTGGGGTGCCAACTTTCTATTCTAAGTTTTACATGGCATTCATCAAAATCTAAACAATAAAATTCCTAACAATTTCCCCCTTTTGATGATGCCAAAACTTAGATTATAAAAAAATACAAACAATAAGATACATACAGATAGTGTATTGACATAGAATGTATGCGTAGAGTCAATTCTTTTATTGATCATATCATTCTTGTTCCTTAACACAATCAAGCATTTTAAAGGTGTATCGAGCACATATTTGTCTACACCGAAAATAAAGAATTTATAACTTTATTACGAAGACTTACATTGTATTTATTTACATGATAAAATACACGGGGTTGGGCAAAGAACACTTCATCTCCTTCGGCCGCTCCTTCTTTCATCTTGATCAAAGATCTTCTTCTTTCTTCTCTTTTTTCTCGTCATCACCGCCTTCTTTTTCTTCTCATATGCCTTCCTAGCAGCTTCATCTCTTCTTAATCTTTCATGTCTCTCCTCCCATAGCCGAGTTTGTCTCTTGTTTTCTTTCTTCTATTCTTTTTGCATACTCGGCGTTAGTTTTCGCCACTTTCAAATTTGCCACTTGGTCAAGCCCACCAGTGAGATCCCTCCTTTCTTTCCTCGGATCTACGTATTCAATATTCTTGGCGAGAGGCCTAGGTCTCGCTTCTTCCTCTACCTGCAGGCGTATCAGATCGGTCTTTTTCTTTCCAAATTGAGTGGCCAGCAGAGTGACTAACTGAGTGATCATCGTCAGCCAGTGCCGCTCGCCGCCTTCTTCACATAACGTGAGACCCTTTTCCTAGTACAAGTCCCAAGCTTGAGCCATAGACATATTTGCAAAGTATCCCCGATTCGAGCGTTTTAAATTCATCGACTAATCATGGCTCTGTCCCGACATCCGAGATTGCATAAGTGTCTCTGCAACTCGGAATGCCTCCATGTTCTTTCAAGATGTTCATCACCCTGGCATCCATTCTTCCTTCCACTTCCTTCATCCCCGCTTCAATTGTTTTTCTCTTTTCACCATGTGATACAAGTGGTGGAGTGGCAGAGTCACGGAGTTTCTTTGCTTATAATGTCACCGTGATGACCTTGTTGGGGGTTTGTGCAATCATCAATGTCACATCCGCTGATCCTTCCCCCTCAACAAGCTTTCCTTTCTTCTCGCTTTCAAGACTTCTCACCGATTTTCCCTTCTCACCGCTTCTTTCTTTTTGGCTTGATTTTGTCGCTTTTTAAGGTATTCCTCTTCCCCTTTTTGGCATCATCAAAGGATAGAGGAACCCTGTGGAACATCTTTGCAAGCATGAAGTCGAATCTTCCGATGGTTGAGTTACGCTTCAAGTCCGCGTTGTATGCAAGACGGAATTCAGACGAGTAGCGTTGGATTCTCACAAATCACTTTCATCTCACCGTGAGAAGGCTGAATTTTCTTGTCATGTGTTCTTCCAAACGCCGAGATCATTTGTGTTTTGCTCACGCAAAGAATTGAGCTTCATGCATATGCTCAATGTGTTCTCTCACCTTCGTTTTGCATCAATTTTCAGCTCTCCATACTGGCAGCCTTTGTTGAACAATGTCCTCAAGAATCTGACTTGTTCCACACGCATTGTTCTTCAGCTTGCCACCATTCCTTATCTCGACCGTGATGCCTCTCAAGTCGGGCCGTAAGATTAGCATCTCTCGTTGTCCGGCCGCATGTCCAAGGAGGCTGATGCCTCTCATCCGTTCAACCTCAAGAAATGCCATTGAACACTTCTCGAATTTCAAGATTCTTCCAAGGTGATGGCCATACAACATCGGTCATAAGCGGTGGGACAATGGTGCACGATGAAAATACAGGAGCTGGTCTGTGATAGCGTGCGCGCCATTTTCCTCGACTCTTCATGGAGTTCTGGTATCTCCAAAAAAGGGAAAGATTCTACAAAAGATTCATCACCGCCAACCGGATCTTCGATGATGAGCGGTGCACGTGAAGTTCTTTTGGGAATCGATCCGCCGCAGACTTGAGGAGCCGTGCGGTGGTCTCTTGTTCACCTGGGTTCTCGTTTGTGAGTAGACCCTTCGAGCCTCACTGTCTTAACAACTTCGTTGGTCTCACCTGATTTTTCCATTTCGATGGCGGTCTCGGCCTTTATCGGAGCGTCATCGGACGATGATGAGATTTCCATTGGTGGCTCATCATCAAAATTAAAGGTTTGACGAGTAGTCTTGGGATCGACTTTTCTCGTGCTTGGAACATCCGCAGAATCGAGTCTTTTGGATTTGTTATGGGGATGACTCAGCCTTCTTTCTTCGCTTCGATCCCGAAAAGTGACATCGGGTTGTCCTGGGAATCATGGAGTGCGCTACGATCTCCTTCTCGGATGGGTCGATGATAGCAGGAGGGATGTTCTCTACTTGCTTTCTTTACCCCGGAAGTCTCAACCTCCCGTGGGCCTTCATTACCTCCAAGCGGTCTCTCTCACGCGAGGCACTTGGTCCACCCTTTCGACAAAGGTCACTGTCTTAGGGTCTTCTACGATGGCATCCATTGGAGTCTCAACCCCATGGATTGCACTTTCATCACCAGTGTTAACTCCCGTACATTCCTTCCTCAGGCCTCGATCGCATCGGCGTGCCATTCATTAGCCTTCAAGCGCTTGGCACCTCGGTGACCGAGATCTCAAGAATCGCCTGAGCTTCGTTGATGGCAACTTGTCGCCTCTTGTGTTTGTAATTTCTCTCCTTCGCCTCCTTGCTTCGTTGTAGAGTCACCGCAGATCCTCCGACCTTTGCCGCAGTGGAGGAGCTTCCCCCTCCAGGTGCTGCTCGGTGAGTGACTTGAATGGGGTCACTCGTCTCCAAACTCCCGGCTTTCTTTTGAATGTTCAAAGTTGGGGCGGTGGTAACACACCTTCAATAGGGGTTGGCTCTCACCGGGGTCCCCATTATCCCGTTTCATCGCCAAGTCCCTTATTGCCTTCTTCCGAGTGAGTCTGGGAAGTGGTAAGCGGAATAACAACAATAAGCTATTTGCTTCGAACCACTCCCATTGATCGATTTCGGTGTGTTCGAGGACTCTCCTGGTCCTCCCATTAGTCTTTGCTCGTGAAGGATTCTTGATTCGTGCAATGCTTGCTGCATTTGCAACTCTTCTCGCGGCATTCTCCCGATCCTCATCACTGTCGGGAAAAGACATCAAGGAGAGGATGTGTGTGTTCGTGGTGCCGAGATAGGCGATGCTTGCCTTCTCTCGTGCTTCGGCTTCTTTAGCTTGCTTTTCTCTCTCCTTGTCCTTGTATATCCAGGATGTCCGTGCGCTTGTCTTCATCCGTAGCTGGGAGCACAATAGTTAATCCAAGGAAATTTAGCATTCCTCTTCTTCTTCTATGAACTCGTGGCCATTGGAACTGTTCCCTTGACTTACTCAACTTCCATTTCCTTCACTCACGCAGACGATTTTGATGTCCGGGTAAGGGGGGATAGGATCATCACATCACTATCCGCCTGGCGTGTTCTTCTTGCTTCAGCTGTGAGCTACAGTGTGTCTTCAGTTGCCTCGCTGACGCTTCAGCAGACTTGGCTGTTCATCAACTACATCCGGAGACTCTACTTCTCCAAGAGTCTCCTGTATTTGTGCTAGCCGAGTAACCGACTCACCGGTTTCTCCCTGCTGACGCTTGACAAGTCTTCTTCGCTCTCTAGTTTGTACTAGAGGATTTCTGGTTGAGAGACGGTGTCCTCCGAGTCTTGGCGCGGGGCCGTCTTTGGTGTTTGTTTCGAGGAGCCGCCGTCTTGGCTTGTCGGGCCTCCTCTTTTGACGATCGGAGAAGGTATTTGTGAGTCCTTCTCGACCGCCGCCGCAAAAGGGGACACGGCTCTTCCGGGCAGTGACTCGCACACAGGGGGAGCATGTTTGGTTTTCTTTCTTTGCAGAGGGGCGCTAGCCTTCTTAGCACCGCAGGGCAACTTTCTTCTTGTCCGAGAGGAAACAACAGATCTTTCAGTGGTCACCACCCCTCACCGTGTCGCCTCTCTTACGCCGCAGAGGTTTGCTCTAAACATCCTCTTGTTAACATGGAATGCCTTCCCCATGTCTAAGAGGACTCCTTTCACCTCCAATAGCCGCCAATCACTAAAGCCATATCCTAGGATCCTCCAAATGACCCATCTTCTTTGAAGGACTTGTTCCCCACGCTCGGGCAGAATCCGTCGAGATAAACTCACCGTTTATCTTCTTTTCTTCGATGATTGCAGCATTACAATCAGCTTGCTTTTGACAAGCTTGGTCAAAGCGCCAAATTTGATGTCGATACATTTGGCAACTATGTCCAATAACTTGTGATAATCCTCCTTCAAAGCAGCTTCTTGCTTTCCGTGTAAATTATTTTATCAAAGAAAGTCGACTTGGCTATTTCTTTCCATGCGTCCCAAGTTTACATCGACTTCTTTTAATCTCGGATGCTCCTTCACACGTAGTGAGCAATGTTCACCAAATCTCGATGCGCAATAGTCACCGCTTCCGTGAACAGATGACTTGATTTTCCTTCATCGTGAATCTCAAAGATTCACGAATTGTGCGACCTTCCATGTAGGTCATCGGATATTCTAATGTTAGAAACGGTTTAAGTCCTGACGCTTCCAACTTCTCGATTTTTACAGGGTGTCGCTTTAACTCGCTTCATCATTCCGTTAAAATCCACCGGCCGAACCGTGTGATTTGCTTTCCTAACTTGCAAAGTCATAAGTTGGTGCCATTTCTCGGAATTATTTCAAGGAAAACCTTAAAATGATTTGAAGATCGATAGGGTTTCGGGGAAAGCAGACGAAAATGGTTTTAAATATGGTTTATGAAAAAGGGCGTGCGGTTTTGAATTGTGATCCCGGAAATCAGCGACCCCGGATTTCGCCGCGCTGTTAAGCGATTCATGTCTAAGTATTTTAATGCGGCGCATTTATATCGATCATAAACAATTATGCGGAGCTTTTATATTGTACACATCATCATTATCTTTGACGTATTCCTTAAAACATTCCCTTAGTCAAAAGCATTGCGTTTGTCACTTTATCATAGTTATTGACTTATCCCTTTGCGAGTTGCTTTCTCGCCTCACGATTCTCTTGTGACTGGAAAGCTATGTAATTTGACTTGAGTATGGTGACTTTCCCGTCTGGTGGATTTCTGCAGGTGATTTTATTCTCGACTCTTTTCACCCTTTTTATATTCATTTCTCTTCTTTGATTGATAAATTATAGAAATTTCGGCTCAATTAGCCCCAACTCATGTTAGGTTGCCCAAGCAATGCGACAGCAGC